>PVJA010010100.1:0-58376 GCA_004027025.1 Myocastor coypus
TATATGTATTAATCTAAACTGATCTGATGATGAAAATATGTAATATAACCATTGTTAAATTTATACAATAAAAATATTTTAAAAATAAAGATGATGTGTGACAGCTATTAAACAAAATACTTATTTAAATGTAACTCCTGGAGCTGGCCAGATAGCTCAGCAGCTTAAATCATGTGCTTAGGCAGACTCAAGGAGTGAGGTTGATCCCTGTCTTGCCTGCTGGTCCTGGCCTCTGCTCAGCCCGTTTCTAGCCCAGGGGCATGCTGAGACAGCAACTGAGACTGCGTATGGTGGTGCATAGCTGTAATCCCAGTGCTTTGGAAAACAGGAGAATCACTAAGAGTCTGATCTGTGTAGTAAGACCCTGTAGACCTTGTACTGAATCCATAAAAAATAAATGAATGAATGAATGAATTTAACTCCTCAAATTTGATGTGACAGGTTGCTATAGGATAGGGTCCAAGGAAATCCTCCAAAGGGAATATAGGGACTTCTGCACGAGTTATCATAGAAAAATATTGCAGACCTCATCAGTGAGAGAAATAAGCAGATTCATAGGCCAAACAACTGAAGTACGTAATGGCTGGGTGTGATGAAGCATGCCTGTAACATCAGCACTCTGGGAGGCTGAGGCAAGAAAATCATAAAATTGGAATCTAGCCTGGGTAACTTGGGACTTAGAAACCCTGGCTCAAAATACAAAGTAAAAACTCAAGTTGGTTGTAACTCATTGAATGGGCCCCGAATTTAATCCCTAGTACAAGAGATGGAAGAGAAGAAAAAGGAGGAGGATGAAGAAAAAGAGAGGGTGGTGAAGGAATAAGAAGAGGAGCAGAAGAGGAATAGGAAAAAATGGAGGAAGAGAAAGAGGAAAAAGAGGAAGGGGAAAGAAGAAGGAAGGGTGAAAGGGAAAGCAGAAATGGGGAGGGAGAGAAGGTGGGAGAGGGAAGGGAGAGAAAAGAGGAAGAAGGAGGGAGAAAAGGAGTGGAGAAAGAAGAAGAGGAGGAAGGGGAAGAGGAAAAAGGAGGAGAGGGAAGCAGGAGAAGAAAAAGAAGGAGGAGGAGGAAGGGTAAGGGGAAAGGGAAGGAGAAGGAAGAAGAGGTGAAGGAAAATAAGAAAGGAGGAGGAGGAGGAGCAGCAACTCAGAAAAGAGCGCAAGCATGTGAGGGGAGGTATGAGCTAGGGTTGGGATATGTACAAGACAGGTTGGTGCTAGAGGCTGAAGAATTTGTGCTGAAAGCCAAAGGTGAACATTAGGGCTTGTCCAAAGAAAACAAGCAGTCCTTCCTTTTTGTTTCACTTTCATACCATTCTGGTGATACTCTCTATTAGCATGGGTCTTCCACACCCAGAACTATGCTAAGCCAAGTTAGTTGGACCTTACACACTCCGGTGGACACAGTCAACCATCCCAGGGTGTTTTGGTGGTCTTGGAGTATCCTCTAAGTGGATGACCTGGGATTCTTATTTCTGGGAGTTATTTAACACGTACCTGGTATCTGTTTCCTTAAGGTCAGGCTGCTCATTAGTTGGCTAAAGCATAACTGGTTTTATCAGCGAGATTAAAACATAGACCATTTGTTCATGTTTGACTGTTGGAGATAGTGTGTCAAATTAATAACAGTGTTTCTTTGTGAATGGAAATCCACACAATAGATGGACTTGTAGTATCAGTATAGATCAAATTTATGGACTTATTGTACCTTTAAGCCTCCTGGGAATTTATTTGGAAGAAAAACAAACCTAGGGGTGAAAAAAAGCATTGCAAGTTTGGGTAGATTAACTGTGCTTTGAAGATTCAGCATTCTTAAAATTAAAATTCCCTGATCTCCTTTCTACCTATTTTTACTTCTTATATCTCACCTCAAAATACCATGAAAATGACCTCCATTTTTCCTTGAGTTATTAAAAGTGAGACAGTGGATATCCACTTGATTATCAGATACAGGAATCAGAAGGCAGGCAGGCCCAGGAACTACCCCAGGAACACTGAGGCACGTGCACTTGTTCCACACACATTAAGCATCAGTTTGAGATGAGTTTGTCTAACGTGGACCCAAAATTTACACAGTCTTTCTCGAAGAGATGGCAATTACATGCTGCATACAGCCTCCAAGCATGTGTGTATGTGGGTGTGTGCCCAGAGGGCTGGGAGGGTAAAGCACTGGGTTGGCTGAGACTTCCCCGGTCATTCGGTCCAATGCATTGCACCACACAGGCTCAAATATTACAATTTCCAGGCAGAGAGTGATCCATTCTATTATAAAACCTTCCAAGTCTGTTTCGCAATTTTTCTCACAATTACTTTGGTCTTTCAGCATCACCCACACTCAGGAGATTTGTTTATGACAAATACAAATCAATTTCCAGACAGATACAGAGCTCTCATGAAGAATTTAGAAATGTGCTTTTCTCTGTGGGGGATACTAGTGTTATGGTTTATGTCTAGTTGCTCCCCCCCCCCACAAAGCCTCATGTAGTCATTGGGTGGGGACTTCTATAGATTGAGACTTGACTCATGAGTCACTGGGGTTATGTGTTTTAGTACTGATGGAATTATCAGTATGAGTAGGGCTGGGACTATGGGTGTGGTCTAGGGTGTATATCCTAAGGCAGAGAGCCTGATAGGAATATAAAGAGAGACAGAGAGACAGGCTAGAGCTGTTGTTCTGCTACTCTGATTGATTGGCTGCCTCTGCCACCATATTGTTGCTGTTCCGCCACCATGAACTGGATGCTCTCTGCTCTGTTCCACTCTGCCTTGGAGCCAGCTGAATATGGACTGAAACCTCCAGTAACTGTAAGCTAATAAACCTTTCCTTCCTTCATTTTGAGTGTTAGGTATTTGTCCCAGCAACGATAGAAGAGTAACTAAGACATCCAGCATCTCTAAGCATGGTTCCTGCCTACTTTCATTCATCAGCTTGAGCTCTTCCACAAATTTTTGTTAATCCTGCTTCATTCAGAATTGACTTTTCCTCTGAGCTCAAACAATGCTGTGCTTCATTTGCAAATCTGTCATAGCTTTGGTCATGTTCTGTTTCTCACTGTGGCTATGGGTTCATTCATGCTCATTATCTCTTGGAATAACATTCTTCTTTAGATATAAAATGGAAACACTGGGATCACTTCAAGTGTCCATCCATGCTTAGGGTTCTTTGTAAAATACTGTGGGGGAACCTTAAGGAAATGTATGTTTTACTACCCAATATTCAATACCTTTTCTCAGTCAGACACTGTATCAATACAAAATGTGTGCTCAAGAAGTAAGTATACTATTACTAACTAGGTCTTACTTGCTGTGGCAAAAAGGTTAAAATAATCTAAATGGTTAAATATTGTTTGGCACACTTAGAATAATATGAATTTGTTGAAAAGATTTGAGCAGAGCTATGTGTACTGCTGTGGAACAATCTTCAAGACAGTGGTAAGTGAAAGCAGCAAAATGTGAAATGATGTATATGTTAATATTTCTATTTTTAAAAGGTTGAGTGACACATGATACATATATAGAATATTCCTACAAGAATACAAAAGAAATTGGTAAGAGTAATTGATGGCTAGGGACATGGGGATTGGGACAGAGGCAGTGGTCAGTTAATGAGCTAGCTCTTTTGCAATCAAAAGCCCTATATAGGAAGCTTGATAATTTCTGAGGTGCAGATCAGTCCACCATGTCAGTTTCAAGCTAAGGATGACTTAACAATAGGTGAGCTGATACGAACTAGTTTCAAAGTACACCACCAAGCACAGGGGTGAAGGGTGGTAGAGTTTCTATCGTAGATCCTTTGGTGTATTTTCATTTCTTGTGCTGTATTTGATCACTTAAGATGTATTAACATTTTAAAGTTTAAAAATTATCATACCAAAAAAAAAGAAAAAAAGATCATACCGAGGCTCTTAGCATCCTTTAGTCTTTTCTCCAAAATAGTCATAGGTCTCCTTTCTTGTTAGCACCTATTCTGCTCTCCTGTACTTGTTTTGTGGGGTCTGGTACAAACAATATTTAGTATCTGTACACTCTTCCAGTGCTGTCCTTATAATTGAACCTGCAAGAATATTTAGCCTAGGAAGTACCACCCAATGAGCTAGTGGTAAGATCAGAGCATACAACTGTGGTGCAAAACCTCAGTTCCTCGTCTCTGTGTAGGTGGAGCCCTTTTCAAGTTAAGGAGCCTCACTGGTGGCAGGAGTTGCTGCTCCTGTCTCGGCAGCCCATCCTAGAGAGGACTGGCTGCAGCAGGATCCCACCATATTCGTCCTTAAGCAAACCCTCTCTCCTGTCAGTAAGGCCCGGCCAAAAGGGAGAGCAGTTGCTGGGCACCACCACCCAGACGAGGTCTTTGCAATTCTCTGTAGAAGTCATTTTGCATCAATCCCCATGTCTGGTATTTATGACTGGAGTCCATGGCTTCCTCCCATAAGCCAACATCTCACCCTGCCCTTCTTTACCACTCATAACACCTTTAATTTTAATTGTGTAACACCTGTCTTTCCTGGTCAATTGCATATGATGCAGCATTATTTATGGCATATTCCTAAAACCACACACATTATCCTACTTATATTAGGCACTCAGTCCATGTCACCTGATAGAGCAAATTAATGAGTTAGAGTACACTGTTATTAAATCTTCATAAGGAAACATCCAGAGAGACTCAATGTTGGGAACATTTTATTTGGAAAGATTTTGGGCATTATTTTAATTTTCATTTTCCATTAAGGCAGTAACATTCTTTTTTTCCTGAAGGCAGATAGGGGACAATCATCCAGGGCTATATGAAGTTCACACTAAAGTCAAAGCCAACCACTTTGCATTCAGAGGCAGAAATACCAGTTATAAGCTGAAAGGAGCCATATATTAGCTTCCTGAGCCCACTGCCAAGGAACAGACCTGGGGCAATGCGTTGCAATTGCTTTGAAAAATGGCTAAGTTCTATTACACAGAATCCTAAGGAAGATACCTCATTAATGAGCCCCCTGACCATGACACAGGGAGTCTAGTGTTAGTTCCCAAAGCTCTGTTGTTTTCTTAGCCTTTGGTGCATTCTTCTAGTTTTGTTTAAAATCCTTTAAATGTTGAGGTAACTGGCTCTTCCTAAAGCAACACAGGCAGTTCTTAGCCAGGATCTGTCTATTCTCTCCTTGACTTCTGGATAGCGGTATGTGGAGATGGGGGCGGGAGTGCTGTTTATTGGCACATATTACCCCCTGGAGCAGAGGGGTAGCAAAACGCTTTTGCAGTATCAAAAAAGGTAAACAGTGATCATATGGCCTGGCAGCGATCACATATGCCGATATCAAAGAGCAAATGAAAGCTGAGCAGGACTGCTTCCAAATGTCACCAGCCATACTACAATAATTACAAGCAGAGCTAAATACGAAGTACAGTACAGAGAGCACCACACAGGACAGGTGCTTAGGGATAGCTCTATACTGCCCCTTAGTGGTCTTCCCTTCCATCACACCTTGCAATCGTCTGGAGTTCCTACTCTACCTGAGGTTAATCAAGGTGCTTTATCTGGTCTGAGTCTAAATCCTAATTTTCTTTTAAAGGTCTTCTTAATGGTCAAAAAATTAAAAACTGGTGGCATTTGGAATCTTGGTTCTGAGGGAAGGCCCTGGTGTTGAGATTTACTTCTATAGCCATCAGAGACTCCTGGCTCCTTAACAGCCTGCCTGACTTGTCAGGATTCACCAGGTGGCCAAGAAGAACCCCAGAGCAGGCACTGAGAGGGAGTGGGGCAAAGTCACTGGGGGACAAGGCACTGGGGGAAATGGTGGAAGGAGGATTGTGGAAGATTAATTATTGGCCTCAATGGACAGGTGGCAGGACAGGCGGCTCATGGTCCCCTCTTCCTGGTCCTTACAATGAATAGGAATTTTTTAAAAAAAGGTAGCCAGATGCAACCAGTGTGAAGGATTAAGTAAAAAACTAACACTGCAGTTTCTGTCCTAACTGCAAAAGCAGAAAAGGTGCCTGGAAAATAACTCTTTAAAATTTTGTTTAGATTTTTAAAGAAGAAAAAATTAAGAATAACAAATACTTATAGGAGGTGAGGTTTTCTGCAAAAATAAAAGTAAGCATTTTCTGTTAATTGCAGGAGAGGCTACATGGCTGGGTGAATGGGCACTCCTTGGAGTGCCATATAATGTCACCAACTTGCAAACTTTGGAATGGCTTAACTAGTCCTCATCCATCCTGGGAGCATCCCGTGTGTGGCTTCAAGATTCAGTGTGTCGACGGCTACCCTGCCCCACTGGGCATTACACCCTCTTCATCCCTTTCCCCATGAGGCAAGCAAACACTGTCATGACCATCTTGGGGTTCACTTCAACCAGGTCTTCTGGAAGGGCATATACTCTCGCTCCAATTTTTCTGGCCATAGATATGGCATACCTGAAAGGGAGAAGAGAAGACAAGTGAAACAGAGCCTGTAGAGCAGTGCAAGAATCAGCCTGCCCAGGAGCGTGGTTACAGCTATCTTGCAGTCAGAACAGTGGTCAAATGCAGAGTCACTGGTGACAGCCACCAGTGTCCTCCTAAGTTTACAGACACATCTTGGCTCCACAAGGCTCCCAACAAAGCACTAGCACTGTCATTTAGCCTCACGATAATGACCAGTGGTAGTATTTGTCCCTTGCTAAGTAGTTCTGGTTGTCTTGAACTCACTACATAGCCCAAGGTGACCTCAAACTCATGGCAATACTCTTGCCTCAGCCCCCCAAGCGCTGCGATAACAGTCGTGCACAGTCACACTTGGCTGAGAGTATTCTCTTGAACTACCAAAAGATAGCAGGAAAATATTTGAGAACCAAACAAGAATTTGTGCTAGCAAAAACTTGCAGATTATATTTTAACCACAGAATCATTTTTATAGGGGAGAAAAAATTCACCTATAATTCCTTTCATTATAGGTGTCATATCTTTCATCCTGCACTTCATTCCAACTTGTATCCATATATACAAGTTTTTACTTATGGTACTATAATATCAGAATACTTACATTTTTACCCCATATTTTTCACATAAAATTATTATAGCTACATTAGAATACTTTTGTTTTACTTATAATTATATAAAGACAACCTTTATCTATTGTAATTCATTTTAAACAAGCCCAAAGTACAAACTGGAAGTTCTTTCATTCACTTTGCTTATTCTCTTATTCTCTTGCAGTAGGTTACTATGGCTATTCTAGAGAACCTTCACCCTGCCAAAGGCCCCATTCCTTTCTCCTGGTCTCCTGAAAACCTTGCCTTTTATTTCACTGATAAAATTAAATAAAGTGCACCGGGCAGGAACAGTCCTATTCTTTCCTCTTGTGTAATGCTCAGTAACTTCTCTATGCTGTTTCTTAGTGGACTAATATCAAGTTCTTTATTATAAAATGTAGAGAAAACTGTATAAAACTCCATAAGTAAATTTTGAAATAAAACCACATACAGCCAAGATTTTGCATCTCGCCTTATGGGACAGCCTGGAGGACCTCGGCTTGAAATCAGCTTCTGGATCTCAGCTGCACAGCTCATGTCAAGTGCTTCAAATACAACCACACCTCTCTGACCATAATGGCTTAAGACTTTTAAAAAAAAATTCTGAGCATTTGGGACAGCCAAATAACTCAGCAGATTAAAGCACCTGCAAGCAGGCACAGGGGCTGAGCGCGATCCCCAGGCCTGCTGTGCCAGCCATGGCCGCAGGGCGCATTGAGATGGTAACTGAGACTAGGTGTGGTGGCATGTGCCTATAATCCCATCTCTTGGGAGGCTGTAAACAAGTGGATCACTATGAGTCGGATCTAGTAGTGAGACCCTGAATACCCATAGTCCCTTCCCTAAAAACTATAAAATAAATAAGTAAATATTTTTATACTTATTTTATATGCTTTAATATATATTCTTTATCTAGAATTATTCTCTCTCCATCCGTACTTGTCAACTTCCCTCTCACTGATCCTTTCAGTCTAGCTTAGTTTAGATGTTATTTGCTCTAGACTTGCTTATGAATTCCAAAAATATTCTTGGATTTTGTTTGACTCTTACTGTAACACAAAAAAACTTTAAACTGCTCTTATTCCATATGTAAGATGATGCTGATGAGAAGCAAAAACACGAGTAGTGAAAAGAAAGCACCTTGCACCATGAGCAATAGACTGTGCAACACCAGTTGCCAGCTGGTCTCCCCGCTTGACCTCAGGTTGATTGGCTTACTTTGCATTGTTGAGTTTCTCTTCATCATTCATGTTTTCTGTCTTCAGAAGGTCATAGTTAATGGAACCTGGCTGGATAGCATCAATGAGATCCAGAACAGGAAGACTTGTACTAATCCTTGGGTCCTATGGAGGAAAGCAAGGGCTTTTGTCAACTCATCCCAGGGTTACTTCTATTCAGCTCAAGGGAAGAGGTCAAGTCTTTCTTCTTTTTTTGTCTTTTTGAGACAGGGTCTCCCTATGCAGTTTAGGCTGGCCTGAGCTCATTTTTGTAGCCCAAGCTTGTCTCTAACTTGCAGCAATCCTCCTGCCTCAACCTACCCAGTGCTGGGATTATAGGCATGCGCCACTGTGACTGGCTAAAGTCTTTCTCCTTGAAGATGAAATATACGCAGCCTATCTGGCAGTGACATAACATGGCACATGGTGAACTTCAGAGAAAACTTAGTCTCTCTCAAATAAAAGAAAGGAAGTTGGTACAACTTAGAGAAAAACAGAAAGGTTAAAACATGTCTTTAACCTAATGTTTATACAACAGTAGAATAAATGAAGGAATTATTTAAAAAGGAAACCATCAAGCTAGGCATGGTGATACATTCCAGTAACCCCAGCACTCTGGGAGTCTGAGGCAGAGGGATTGCAAGCTTTGAGCCCAGTGTGGACAAGCTAGTGAGGCTCTGTTTCAAAAAAGGGTGAAGGGGCTGGAGATATAGTGCATTGCAAAAGCCCTGCATTCAGTACTGGACTGTAAAGGAAACACACACACACACACACACACACACACACACACACACACACACTAACATGTGAAAGAAGAGGGCAATGATGTCAGAAAAACCTGCTTCACATGGGGAGCAGTGTGACTGGCAGGGAGGATGATGAGGATGGAGGGTAACAGAAGAACTAAGAGATGCTCTTTCACTGGAGGATTGAGGGAGGCAGCAGTGGCAACCAAACCTGATTTTTCACCTAGGAAAATGTAGTTAAGATGCATTGACACTACCATAATATGGATCTACTATGCCCTTAAGGAAGACTCCAGCTAAGCTAAAGAATGAGTTAAGAATTTTAATAAAACATAATGCTGCTATTAGTAAAAAGAGGTTTTGGATACATAGCACAATTGGGTTTTCAAAGACATCATGTGGGAGATCTTTTAGCATTTTGCATTTCACTATTAGAACGTTAAAAACCTGACCCATGGAAGGGTGCACATATTTTAGAAATATCTCATGTTACTTTGAAAGAACAAGGTCTACCATGACCAGAAATTTTACCTTGAAACTAGAGATGGATGAACTTTTCTCTGCTTCCTTCAGGGTTTCATTCACCCAGTTGACAATGATATCATCATTGACCTTCTGTCCACCGCCAATATCTTCAAGGATATTCAGTGTGTACCTGAATCAAATCAAGATGATTTCTGGAGATTAAATTGCTAACACATTTAAAAAGGTGGAAACTCTCCTTTCTTTTCTTTCTAGGTATGTCATAGGGGTTTGCCTGAACACTGTTGGGGGAAAGGACACATAATCACATCAAAGCCTTCCCTAATAATTTCAGATGGAAATGGAAGGTTGTCACAATGAAAAAGCAAAGCAAATACCTTCCTCCAAGCACTGGGCAGGAAGAACAAGCAGAAATTTTTTAAAAATATGAGAAATTGAAAATGAAACAAAAAGACTTCAATCATGATACTGTTCTTAAAAGAACCATAGAAATCAAGAAAAGCTCAATGTTTGAAAAGCCCCAGAAATGACAAGATAAAGGGAAAAATATAAAAGAATTTTATATAAATAAAAATGTTAGGAGTGCTTTAGCCCAAAAGTAAGATGTACCTTAAATACCCTACTAATGTTAAGACTTGGAGATTTCTTAAGAGAACATTTATTAAGAAGATGCTTCACACCCCTGTAACTCCACGGAACAGAGAAGAGTCACCATCCCCTCAAGTTACTCCCTTCTGGAAAGGTAGAGAGCAGGAGCTGAGCAACAGGTAGGTCTACTGACTTCCTAGTTCAGGTTTGGGCGCTGTCGAAGTCCTCATGAAAGACCTCCCAGGGTGACACAACTACAGTGTGCTATTCTCAAACTGAAACTTAGGAGACCCATGACTGGACGTCCTCTGAAAGGGCCTGGCCTAAATGAAGTCACCCCCACGTGGGGCCCTCAGGAATTTGCCTATGTAATCCAGTGCCAGTATTCCTCCAGTTACCATCTCTACACAAAGGCCAATTCTCCTATGATTTTCCACACAGATGTCAAATTTAATCCTTGAAATAAGAGCAGAGTCTCACTTTTTTTGTGTGTTAAAAGAGCTCCCTACGATTACATGAAAAGAGCAAGATGTCTCTGTAGCGTTTTCATGAAAAAAAAAAAAAAATCACATTTACTAAACCAGTCCTGGGCTGGGTGTAGTAGTGTATGGCTATAATCCCAGCACTTGGGAGGTTGAACCAAGAGGTTTCCCTTGAATTTGAGGTCAGCCTGGAATACATAGTGAGATCTTGCCTCAAAAAACCAAAACAAAAACTAAAATAAATCAGTACTTACATCTGCTCAGTGATCCCTCTCAAGTCTCTCCCAAATCAACTGATTTCTCTTCATTCTATTTTTCCTCCTTACAGAATTTCCTCTCCACAATATAGCTCTGGCCATGCCATGTGAAGTGACTCTCCATGGCCCAAAGAACGCAGGTCAAATGCCTTCATGTGGCTTAAAAACCCTTCACAACTGGGCTCTGCTGTCTTTTTTTAACACATCTAGAATTTTTTTCTTTCCTATCCTCTTCTTCATCTAATCTGTCTCTGTTTCTGTTTCTCTCTCTCTCTCTCTCTCTCTCTCTCTCTCTCTCTCTCTTGCTCTTTCTCTGACTGTCTCTCTAATATTTCAACCACGCAGAACCATGAAGAGCTCAACACCACTATATATCTTCCCACCTCCTGCCTACAGGACTTATGTTTGCTTCCTGGGATGTCCTTTGCCATTAGTGAATTTCTAATCTGATTAATTCTCAGCTCACACAGTACATTAATTACTGTTGTTATTATTATTATTATTAATTTACTTAAAAACCCTTTCCCACAATTTTTGCTAAGGATGATATCCATTGTGTCCTCTTGGGCAAGGTCCAGGAACCCTGTTCATCAGAGTGTTTTTGGAAGTTTAGCGGAGCATCTAGTAAATGTTGGGCATTTCATGGGTACAACGGTGGGTGAAACAAGTACAGTGACTTTCTCCCAGAGAAAACAAACAATGAAGAGAGAAAATGCAGAAAGATGGAACCAAAATGCGAAGAAATAATAATCACACAAGATAAATATCCTGTGTAGATTTAAAAGATGTTCCTACTTTGAAAAAGAGCTGCCTTTGCTTCATTCAGAAAGATTATGTTTTGTGGCATAATTGGCCTCTGGTTTCCTGATATATATGCATTAAGTTATTAGCAGTTAGCATAACATTTAAGAATTTCAGCCCAATGAACCATTCAGGAGAAAACAGCAGCTCAGTGCTTACTTCATTAGATTTTCTACACGTGTAACTTAATGGAACAAGCTAGATGGAATCCTCTCGCAGCTCTGTTCATCAGGAGTTCCCGCTCTCCTTCGCTCCAACTGAAGCCAGTTTTCCAGCCTATCTCTTGAATTCGGAAACTAAGCAGTATAAAGGGCACTCCCACCTTTACACAAAAGCATGAGTGCAAAAATAAAAAGCCACCTAGGAACAGAGTCCTGAGGAAAGTATGGAATAGTCTAGAGGGAGCTGTTGTGCCTTCTGGGTTTTAACAACAGTCCCTCGTGTGCCACAGAACTCATGTGAGCACAGAACACCTCAGGCTCTCCCACCTCAGGTGAGACAAGTTTAAAATGGAAGCACACACTCACTTGTGAGAGTAATAATAAAAGGCAAAGGGAAGAAAGGATGGAAGGAGGCCAGAGTCTAATTCTACCGGCTCCGCTAAGCAACTATTCATCAACAGGTAGATTGGTAATGTAACTAATTGCTAAATTTTGTAAGCAAAACTAATTTGGACTGTGTCCACCGAGGTTTTTCCTTGTGAGTTATTAACCTTTATTGTCAAACATTTAGAGAGGTAACTGTGATCTTAGAGATTTTCCACCTAGATCTCAATATAACTGATGCTTGCAAAAGGCACTATGCTGGGAAGCCCTTTGTGAAATGAAACAGCACTCTGCCCCAGCCCTAGCCCATCCTTCATTCAACTAAAGAGGATGGATGAGATGGGCCATGCAGGGCCAGTGGGTGTGATTATTACCTGCTTGCTTCCTCACCTTCTAACACCTGTTTTATTTACTTAACATTCTGCACAGAGGGACAAACCTCAGTGTTTTGTTTGTCAAGGATTTCACCATCCATAGCCCATGTGATTGCAGGGAGTTAACGTGTTTGCCTGCTTCAGATTCTGCTCATTTACTTGACTAACAATTATTGCCATCTGCTGACAGCCCACTTGTTTCGGGCTTTTGTCTCCAAATTTATACACACATGCTATTTGCCAGCTGTCCAACCTGAGAACAATTTTCATGAGCTGAAGGAAAAAGGAAGCCGTAAGCATACATCTCTTCTTTGTTCTTGAGGGGAGATTGACATGTCATTTATTGTCCAGATAAATGATCAAATTAGCACATTGGTACAGTTCAGTGAAATAAATTCCAGCTTGAACTGATGTAAATTTAATAGGTCTGTTAATATTTGGCATGCAGAGAAAAGAAAGTAGAAAGAAATGAAAAAAAAAATCCCTTCTGGAGCCATTTACATAATTACCCCTCATTTCTTCCCCTTCAACAGTAACACATTGCTCTTCCATGTACAAACCTTATGCACTAAACATTCATGAAAAATAAGATTCATTAATCATGTAAAGTCTGAAACATCAGACTAGAACTCATCAAATATATACCAGCCCACAGGTAGTACTTGGAGTAATTTTATAAAATTTCCAAAACAAAGATCAAGTTACAAGGTGTTTCTCTCTCTATTTTTCTCTTCTTTTATTTTAACAAGGTAATTTTTAGATATTGTGAAATTTAAAACAGAACAGAGTGTGTCTGAATTTTTTATCATTAAAATAAAATATGTCAAAGACTGTGTTGTGCTGTAATCCATGAGCAAGTTTAAGTGTTATGACTAAAGGACATCTGCTTTCCAATGGGTGTGGTGACTGAGAGAGGCTGAGATAAAGACAGTCACCACGAGTTTGAGGCCAGCCTGGGCTACACAGTGAGTTCAAGGCTGGCCTGTACTATACAGTGAGGCCTTGCCTCAATCAATCAATCAGACATTCATTCTCAGTTTTAAAGGAATTAGTATCAAAAGGCAATCTAATTTACTTCAAATTAAAGAAACATGTGAAAGAAAATGAAGATAATTTCTAGAGATATGGGAATCATTCTTAAGATCTTTCAGTGAGGCCCTAAATATGTGTAGTAAAATAGAAAATAGAGTTGAGTTCATTAGTTCTGGAGCTTTCTTTCGGGGGGACTTCACATGTCTGCCTTCCATCATTAAGGAGACCTCAGTTTTAAGATAAATGGAAGAGTTCGATATTTGGTAAAGCAAATATGTAAGTCAGGTACTAAAATCTATTGTGACCACTGCTGATTATCCTACACCATCTGGAAACACTGACATGATTACACCAAGAAGCAATCATGAAAACTGGAATCTACAGACAGCATGACTAAAGCTAAGTGTCTTCAGTACTACAGATCTTGCCTTTGTTGTGACATGTTGCTAGACAGAATGTCATGTGACATGCAGTTTTCTGGGGCTTTCTTCTGAGTAGAAAAGTATGGTCACACTAATACAGGGTGTAAAGTGGGCAATGTTGGACTTCCACCTATACTTACGGAGTTGTTTGAAATCCTTCCTAGGCACATGACTTCATACTAAGATTACTTATTATAATTTATTTTCTATTTGTGTATCTTATAAAGTTTTATTATTTAATAACTAATATCACCCACAGTTATAGTAATCTTTATGAAAGTTCTTTAATAGAGGCATTTTCAAATAAAGAATACTAAAAAGACTTGTGCTTCTGGGCATGATGGAGTAAGAGGACCTAAAACCCTAATCCACAATGAAAAGAATACAGAACAAAGTTGTTTGGACAATAGACAATAGGAAGCACAGCACAGCGGTCCCTAGAGAAAGGAAAACAAGGAAGATGTGCTGTAGGACTGCCCCAGCAGACAGTTTCCAGGTTGTAGTGCAAAGAGGAAAAACCCAGCAGGGCATAGCTGAGTGTAGGTGACAGGGTCAAGAATTCTAGGAAGTCACGTTGAAAGTGGAAGGGAAAGAACTTCCTGGAGACAAGAGTCATCTAGAAAGAAATCCCCAGAGATCCCGAGTAATTTTCTTCAAATCTTTAGCGGATTACTGCTTCATTTGTGCATGTGAATGAAGTGCCAGAGGCAATGAGACAAAACACCAGAAATAAGCAAGTAAAACAATCCTTGGCATTCATGCTGGACTAGAAACTTTTGGTTCCCCTCCTTGGGAGTGAAAAGCTTTCATAAAATGTGGAACATCATGGAAAGTACTCAGAAGACATTATTTCAGTCATAACAAACCAAAATGAGCTCTAGACTAAATTCAAAAGATGAAAATAGATTTAAGTAACCTGACTCTGTCCCAGACAAAATTCAAGAATACTGAAAGAAACATAAAATATCCACTAGAACACAAGAAAACCTTTACCATATCTGGCATGAAAAAGCAGTATGCAACAGAAGTCAGAAAATAGACCATATTGAAGATAAAAATTCAGCAGAAACAACAGGAAATAACAGTTACTATAATTTTATTCTATATGTCAAGAAAGGTGAAGGAAAGAAGATACATGGAAAAGACTCAAATAAAATTTATAGACATGCAGTTATACAGATAGAATATATACCTTGGATAGGATTAATAGGATATAAAACATGGGTGAGGGAGAGATATTAGTGAAGTAAAGACATAACTGCACATTTACAAAATGAAATATTGAGAGAAAAATGAAACATAGAGGAAATAAATAGAGCATGAGTACATTCAGGAACCGGTTCAAACGACCACATACATATGGACTTGCTATTGCAAAAATAGGAAGGGGTAAGTATAGGAGATGTATTTGAAAACTAAATGCCAGGAATTTCTTCATTTGACAGAAAGTTTCAACCCCCAGATCCAACAAGTTGAACAAACTTGCAGCATAATCAAACTGTTTACAGTCAGTTATAAAGAGAAATTTTAAAAGCAGCCAGAGAAAGAAGGCACTACACAAAAAGCAAAAAAGAGTAACAACAGATTTTGAATCAAAACGATCTCTAAAGTCCTGGAGGAAAAAAAAAAAAAAAAAAAAAAAAAACAGCCTAGAATTTTGTACAAAAATAAAAATGAAAGATCTTTCTGACATCTAGACGCTGAAAGAATGCATCATCAACAGACTTGTTCTACATGAAACATTCCAGGTAGGAGAAACATGATATCAGATGTAAATCTTAATCTATACAATGGAAGGAAGAACACTAGAAATGGTGAGTTATGTAGGGAAATACACATCATTTCCCATTGTTTTTCAAGCCCCTTTAAAGGTAACTGCTACTTACACAAATCGGTTATAAGTAAAAAGGCTTTTGAAAAGATACAGCATGCTAACCACCAATCAAAACTAAATAGTGGCAAATATATTAATTAAGAAAAAGTAAATTTCAGCAGACTAGGTGCCCTGAGCTGGCAAATGGATCCAGGCATGGTGGCACATGCCTGTAATCCCAGTGCTGGGGAGTCTGAAAACAGGAGGATCACTATGAGTCCAAGCTGCATAGTGAGATCCTGTATAAAATACATTTTTAAAAAAGAAAAGTAAAAGTAAATTTCCAAGAAAAGAATATCATCATCTATAAAGTGCCACTCTATAATGATGGTATGACTCGTTAAAATGAAACACTAATCCAAAATGTGAATGAACCTCATGACACATTCATAAAAATACCAGAAACAAAAATAGAGGAATGTAAAGGACAAAAAAAGAAAGATTACAAATAGGACTTCTTTGTTAATAAGCTTTAGCTTAAAAAAAAAATTGTATATGGTGGTTTAATTTAACCACACTCCTAAAAATTTAACAGTATATTTCTAGGCAAATAAGCCAGTCAATAAAAAGTCATTTCATGAGTTGCACTACCTTCTCATTAGTTGCCAGACCAAGGCCAACGTCAGAGTGCGGTTCCCTTCATTGAGATCTTGTCCACCAATGCCAACTAGGGAAAACTTAGCTTGATTCTTCCCCAGCTCCACCGCATAATTACAATTCTCAAGCTATTGAAAAGCAAACAAAAAAACAATTTCATGTCATCACTTTAATTAGGATATATACCAAAGTAATTAAGAAAAACAAAACTAAAAATTAAAGTTAGATTGAATGATTGTGAAGTCTCAACTAGTTCTGCAAGTCTGAGATTCTGAATTAGTTAGAGGAGGATTTTCCATGTGTCCATAGCTAGAACTCCTTGCTTTCACCCAAAATATTTATAATGTACTCTTAAGTGCAAAACTAGAATGAATCACTATTATGAATATTTTCATAGTTATGCATATTACATAAATACACAGCAATCCTCAGGTCCCTGTCTGTAATATTTCTGAAAAAGCTGAATTCATGGGGATGGACATGGACAACTGGGATTCACCATCTTCCCTACACACAGTGGACGAACATGTAGGCCAGAGATTCCTGTGGCTGCTCATGGATATTCAGGGTCACACAGATGAGAAATAGTGAGAAACAGTCGTGCCAAACTTATTGCAAAACAATGTCGCCACTGTGTTGACAACAGACCAACTGTTTGTACCAGTCAAGCTGTCAGTGTAAAGCTCCAATTCTTTAGAAAATTAGAATGAGGATCCTGCTGGGAGGGAAAAACCCTGCGGCTCTGCTTGCTCTAATTATCTTAATTAGAATTTGTATATGATAATGTTTAAAGACATCCAACATGGAATTATAAATAAGAAATAATGGGCTCACTTTAATAAACTATTCAGGTTTTTGACTGCTGTACCATAACTTAACCCCTGGATAAACATTCCTTATCTAAGTTTGACTGCTTGCTAAAGTATTCACAGAATCTCTTGCAAGTCAGTAACTTCATTTGCCCCTTAGAATACCACAGTAGTCCTGTTTACCTTCTTCATATTGCCCCCAAGCTTAGCGTATGGTGGTTTGTTTACTCTGTTCCAGTCAACAGGGACTTTAATCTTTTCATAGAGCTGGAAGATGACCAGGGCATCTGATAAGTCACTAAACAAAACAAACAAAAGAATGTTCAGATATCCAATAGTTTACTCTGGACGTACAGTGGGCTAGGTACTTCCTTATGTATTACCTCTAAGAATACACAGTAACCTTGCTGAATTGATAAGAGTTGCTCCATCTTTAGGGAAGAAGAAATTATGATGTAGAGAAATGGGGGAACTTACTTGCCCTAGATGTGCTGAGTTGTATCCAGAAAAGGAAGCATGGCTTGCACAAATAGCACAGGAGACACTTAACTGCCAATTTAAAACTAGTTTTTGTCTTGCCTGCTTGAAAGAAGATTATAGGCTTAGCACCTACAGTGAATTTGTCTTTTTGCTGAGGTCTTACTTCTGAATTAAACACAATGAGGCTGTTACCTGGAGGGGAGTTTCCCAGGGAAGCATCCAATGCCTTTCACCCTCCTCAAGGGACACACACACATTTGAGGATGGATGGCTACCATGATAATATTTGGAATTCTGTGATCTTTGAGGTCTCTATATCTCACACCAGGAGTGAATTTCTGTCTCTTCTTACCTGTACAAATGATTCACTCGAGGGTTGACACCCAGTGAGTTCATCCAGTTCCTAAATGTCCGTTCTTCTCTCGTCTCACCTAGATAGATGAATGAAGACTAGTTATCTTTCAGACTCCTAGAAAACAGACCATTTTCACTATCTAACTTTTAACACAAAAGGCTTCAATAAAAACTGAAAGTAAAATGAAAATAAAATAGTAGATGTGAGGGCCAATGAGATACCTCAGCAGACTAAGCACATATTTAGGCAAGCACAGGGATCAGGGTTCAATCCTCGGCATCCCATGCCACATGATCCTCACCCCAGGCATGCTGAGCTAGCCACCAAGACCAGACATGGTGGTGGTACATGCCTGCAATCCCAGTGTTGGAGAGGCTGAAACAGGAGGAACACTATGGGTCTGAGCTGCATAATGAGACCCTGTGCCAAATACATAAAAATAAAGTAGTCAATGAAGGTTGCTGTTCTGTTAACCTACACTACCCCATTTCAATTCAACAAGTATTGGTGCAGCTTTTATTAGTATATGAAAGATCCTTTGTAGAGTAACTGGTTATAGTTGGCCTCAAAGACTGATAGTCTTGCTGGAAAAATGACATTGAGTCCCAAGCAGAGACCACAGAATCTAGAGAAATAGTCAATAAGAGGAAGATATAAGGGGCTGGAGAGATATCTCAGTAGAATAAGCACTTGCCTGGCAAGCACAAGGACCTGGAGTCCAATCCCTCGTCCAGGAAAAAAAAAAAAAAAAAAAAAAAAAAAAGATAGATAGTTGTTATTCAAGTTGAGACAAAGGAAAGAATGGTATGTGCTAAATTTAGAGGTGGAATTTGAGCTTCGCTTTCAGAGCTAATTAAAGTAAGATATTAATGAGGAAAAAGTAGGGGATATGGAGTAAATATAAACACAGAAGAAGAAACAGACAAGTCTCTATTAAGAACACCAGGAGCTGATTAGACAGGGAACTGTAAAATACAGTGTGCAGAGATAAAGCTGTCTAGAGGCTGAAAACATAATTGAAGATCTTTGAACACTAATAGCAGATTTAGTTTGATCTATTAGACAACACTCACCATCATAGATTCTTTTTTAACTACTATAGTAAGTTCTTCAGCAAAGCAGATATATAATGAAAACTATATTTGGACATGCCTGACATCAGTGTGCAGAATTACTGAAAGGTGGCAGGCATTTAAATTACACATGAATGGCTGGGGAGATAGCCCAGCAGCTTAAGTGCTTGCCTGGCAAGCACAAGGTCCTGAGTTTGATCCCCAGTATAAATAAAATTAAACATTAAGAGGAGGATAGTGTTTGGAACTAGCATGTGGAGGGCATTCAAGCATTTGATAAATGAAAGGACAGGCTCCTAAGACCTATTAAAATAATTGGTGCAGGAGTTCAGAACAGCAGAGAAAGGGAAAACAACAACCCAGAAGACATTCTAAATGAAGAAGTATCAATATTTGTTGATTTAATAGATTAAAGGGTGAAGGAGATGGAGTGGAACCTAAGGTCTTCAGTTTTGATGACTAAAGAAAAACCAATGCTATTAAAGGAAACAGAGAATTTCTAAAAGGCAGCAGAGGCAATGGGAGGTGGGATAGAAAAGCAGCGGGGGCAAGGGATGGCTAAGGACCGAACCAGTGTCCTAAAGGGCAGCAAGAAGTGGTGATGAATGAATTTGGTATATAGATGAGATCAACCACGTGAATAGAGCCCTGACCATGGCTTGTCAGATTATGAAATGCAGCAATGTTGGATAGGGATTGGTATTGCACTTCCAACTAAAGTAATGTATTTTGGAAAAGAATTAATCAATGTTGAAATATAGATTTGCTTGGTTCTGTGATGTTCATTTAAAAGTAATTTTTACTATTTCTTGTTTTACTTTGGACATTTAAAAAGAACTAAGGGGGCCCAGCAGGATGGCTCAGTGGTATAAAGTGCCTGCTTAGGAAAGCTTGGGTGGCTGCAGGGACCGCGATTCGATCCCTGGCACCACATGCTGCACCAGCCCTGCCCTCAGGGCAGGCTGAGCCGGCCATAAAAATAAATAAACAAAACAAACGAAAGTTCTGAAACAAGAAAAAAAAAAAAAATATATATATATATATATATATATATATATATATATATATATATATGAACTAAGGAAACATTGAAACATTTTTGGCACGTCTGTTGGAAGAAACTGACTACAGGTATGTGGTCTTTGTCCAATCTTAGGAGGTTAACCTATGATATAACTGTTAGGGTCCTGTCTCAAAATAGTTTTCTGTGTGTCTAAGAATCCAATCAAAGAAACAAGGCAAAAATGAAAACCTCAATAGATATATTCCAGCATAAATTAAATGTCATCTTTAGGTAGTGAGTGGTGGTCATTTCTTGCCTCTAGAAACACAGAGTTTATTAAGCCTGTAAATTAGGGTTTTAGAGCTCAAGATTTATTTCATCCAATAATTAGATGCACTGTCTTCTCTAAAACATTTAAATTCTAATAACAGATGAAGCCTATATATGTCATATAATTGTATTTTTTATTCTTGTTTGGCTAACTGACTTGACCAATTTATTTATTCTCTTTATTCTATATCAGAGAATGTGATGGGCTGTTTACACCTATGAGGAGTTTGCATTTTTCTCCGGAGGAAATTTTGAATGGGCTTTGAATTAGAGCTATGAGTACTTTTCCAAACATTTGAAGCAGCTGGTTTACAGTTACCTTCGAGAGCTCCCCAGTCGATGTCCTGGTTCTCCGGTTTGTGCAGAGCTGGGTATTTGTTAAAGAGGTTGGCAATGAAAGCCAGGTTCAGCTTGGGGTTTCCCCGGACAACATCTGTGGCTGTGACAAACTGTCGGCAGCCCAGTCTCTCTGCTTGCTGCAACATGCATTCTGCCCTCTGGATGTCGTCTTTCTCCTGCAATGACAAGAGCGTGTTAAGTCTGGGCCCAAGTCCCAGGCACAGTGTGGACATGTGTTGTGCAAAAGGGAACTGGAAACCTCACTGACACCTCTGGGGCTCACCTCAGGGGGACACTTAGTTGCAGCACATTATTGTGCATGTGGACCTGCACCCTGACTAGAAGATCACAAGTGAGAGGCAACTCAGAAGTCAGGTAACTAAGACTTCTCACCTCTATCTAGAATCATTTCAGATGAGTGGTTGGTTGGCCACCCTATTTGTAAAGAAATTCAGTATGTTCTGCAATCTTTTCATTTACATTTATTTTAATTATCTTAGCTATCAAGCTTCCTTTGTATTATTTTCTTGCATAGACTTCATGAGTGTTTTCAATTAAGAAGTTTAATAATTCATATTCCTATTTCTAATTCATAAAAAACACCTGCCAACTTTAGCAAGAGCTGTTGAAATCTGATTATATAATCACTTATCCTGTATTGTACTGTGGTGTACTCACAAACATCAGTTAACCTAGATCTGTCGCTGACACATAATATCAATATTTAACATCAATTTGGCTTTTTTAGACTTTAGATTGAGAACCACGCCACATATTCATATGATTCCAGGTAATCTCCAGTCATTAAGAAGCAGACTTTTATGAGAAGGCTAAAATTTTGTCAAAATACTGCCCACTGTTTATAAAGTCTAAAAAACTACAATGTTCAAAAAACTGAATTTTAAAGTAGATTTAAGTTGATGTTTTATAGATATTACTATACATTATATACTTGATGACTCTTCTAATTTATCTTTATTTCCCATTAACAAAGAAGTTAATTTCAATATTAGATCCTTGGATTTAATTACGATGACATTAAATAAATGAAGCACAAAATTAACAAGGCGAATTCTCAAGATGACCGTCACATGTACAGCAATAAAATTGAAAAACATATTCTTTTTAAGAATGTATTTAGGACAGGGTCTATAAGCGCTACAGGGTCTCACTATATAGATCAGACTTGTAGTGATTTTCTTGTTTTTAGCCTCCTAAGCACTGAGATTACAGGTGCGTGCCACCACGTCCAGTCTCAATTGCCACTTCAGTGTGTCCCAGGGTTGGGGCTGGCACAGCAGGCCAGGGACCAAACCCTGGCAGTTGGGCTCTGCCTAAACGAGCACTGTAGTCTGCTGAGCTATCTGGCTGGCCTGAAAAAAATATACTCTTGATTTGACCATTACCCATGGATACATATATCAAAATGTTACCCTGTGCTCCATAAACTAGTCTAGTTATTGAATATCTACTAAAAATAAAATGGTACTGAAATCTTAAAAGCCTTATGTTTTAATATTCAGATCCAGTTGGTATTGAAATGATGGGCATATACATAAGTGCCCAACATGGCAGATGGCACTGAATTAATATTTGTGTGCTTCACCATTCACTTTTCCACAATTATCATAAAATCTATTAAGAATTTTTAATAGTTTCACTGGGATTTAAGCAGAACTCCAGACCAGGCTCACGCAAAACAACGGAACAACCAACACAATGGCAGTGTCCTGTCTTCTAACCACAGCCCGTTGTGTGTCCTTACCCTTAGTCCTGACATGTCAATAACCACAGCAGGGATACCTTCTTCATCTCCTTTTGGGGCCACCTGCTCCAGCAGGTGGTAATAAGCCTTTGAATCCTGTGAAAAATTAAGAAATGACAATTGCAGAACAGCATGGCTGATTATGTACTTAGCATGACAATAATTTCGCCAAAGCAAATATTTTATTTCTTATTCCATTGTCATTTAGGAGTGTAACTTAATTAACAAAGCTAGAAGCATTTGCTAATTTGGATGTTCTGTTTGGCTGGTTATACACTTTATTTGCTTTTATTCCTAATGGAATTTAACAATAGAAAATACAAGACACGTAGAAGACAACCCAAAGACGCATATGTTATTGTGCTATTCTTACAGGAGAAAAGCAACTTATGTATTTAATTGTATATGGAAAATATATTTTTTTATAATGCTATAAAAGTCAGTCAGCTAAAGCTTAATTTAAAAAAATGACAGAAAAAGGAAGCAGAAGTTCAAAGTAAAGTTTAAACACACATTTGTACAATCAGCAAAAGAAATATAAAGATTTCAAAGACTAAAGGCTGAAGCCTTAACACATTGTTTTCATACACAGAAAAATATTACAGTAACAGGCATATTTAAAGCTCCTCTAGAAAGTGGAACAATGTGTAAGTTTAGCTATAACACACTGGCTATAGGTATCAAGTCCTCACACTTTGTGTGACTGAAAGAGTATTCTGAGGTGCTGACTTCTCAGACACACCTTACAGCAACTCCCTGTGCTGCTTCTTGAGGCTGGGGCAGTCACGGTGCAAGCACCCAGCTTGCTTGGCTTGTAGTGACATGAACCCAGGGAAGTGGACAGCCAAGACCCTGGATCCTAATTCTGGCTGAGAAGGTTTCTAGCAACTGCAGAATTTGACTGCTGAGTACCGAGGGAGATGAGGGCCAGCCCTTGTGAAATCCATTTTGGTTGCTGCTACCAGAAGAAATGTTGATAAACAATGGAAGCTACACAGCTAGAAACACTGCTTTAGCTTAAATCATAAGCAGTGGAGGGACTTTCCACTTGGAAGCTTTCCTCTAACTGTCCCTGTGCCTGGAGGCCCTGAATTCTAGACACCAATGGGTCCCCCTTGACTAGCAGCAGGACGCTGTCATTCAAAGATGGGTTTTTGGCTGGTCACGTGATCTTTCCCCTGCCTTTCTCTCTCTGGAGGTTTCCATTAACTTGTAGGGAAGAAGTAACTGACACACTTCCCTGATTTTGAGTCCTAGCATCTCATGTGTGTTCCTATGGCAACAATTCCTGAACTCTCTGGAATTCTCCTTCAGCTTTTTATTTTAATAGCGGCACCTGTTACAGATGCCAAGAGCTGTTTGCTCTCACTTGGGCACGGAACATTTCTAAAACTTGAAAACTGCAGAACATGCTTTCTTCAGCATGAATCCTTGTGAAATTCTTCACGTCAGTTTCTTTGTAAGATGAAAGAATGATAGGCCTTAATTCAGGGCATCTTGTGAGAATTAAATGAATCAATGCATGTATGAAGCAATAAGATCAATGTCTGGCATGTGGACACTGTGGTTGCTGTCATTCGTGTGATTAGGGCATTCTCATTTAATTTTTATAAAAGGGATCCCCATTGCTACAAGATGCTTCCCTTAAAAGTCTTATCTCTCTGTCTAACCGTGATAATCAAGTCTCAAGCCAGACTCCTCCCTCAGAGGCTACACCAAGCCCCTGGGCTGATGGTGTGTGTGTGACCCAGAACTAGAGCAGCAGGTGGGCCTCTGAGGACAGAGAGCAGCTCCAAAACAGGACCACACTAATCCTGGAGCTGCTGAAGACGCAAAGCTCAGTGTCTGTGTGTTCCCTAGCACTAAATTCCTTTCCTGCCAGTTAGTCATGTTCAAACCACACTCCTCCTACCTTGATGTCAGTGCTGAAGTTGCTGATTTTGTTGCAGCCTGCAGCTTCCAAGTGGTAATTAGCCCACCTCAGCAGGAGCTCTTCTGGAGAGAGCTTCATCAAATCCTCCAGGCTCTCTCCTTCTCGCAAAAGAGCAATCAGAGCTGAGGAAGCACAAAAACCAAACAAAAGTAAATTCAAGGGATGTTTTGGGGGAATTCATCTTGACTTTCATAGTTCTGCTAGAAAACAAAAGACAGTATCATTATCTCTTGGGGGCAGGTATGCTATTAATCTTTCCCACAGAACAAACCCTCTAGTATTTTTTTCCTAAAAGAAGTTTGGACTAATGTGAACTCACTTGCTATCCCCATTTTCTAGATGGAGAAGAATCCAGTGAATCTCAGTGATACATCTAAGGACACAAGGACACAACCAAGAGAATAGCCTATACTATTAGCCCAAAATGCTCTGCCAGATCAGTAAAACCACATTTCATGATGACAACACTCTTGTCTTAGGAGATCAATTCTGTAATAAAGACAGTGTTTTCTTGGCTCATCCTATAGGTGTTTTATATTTCAAGTCTTTACCCTATATAATTTTAGCAACTCAACATTGTGTTCAGTTCTCTGTTTCCTCCAATAAATATTTTTTGCTCAGCTAGAAGGTTTAAATTTAGCTGATTTCAATCTACAAATCAATATTCTTTTTCCTGGCTTTAAGATTGCTATTTGCTTTTATATATTATGATTAGTATATTTCAAATGAATTTTCAGATTTCCCCATTGTCTATTGTGATTTGAACATATAAATAAAAATATGTATAACTGAAGGTTAAGATTTGACTACATATTTCATTTTGGTTAAAGATAACATCACAGTTTCTATGAGACTTACCAAGGTCCAGCTACTGCCTTTATTTAAGCAACTGAGGTGCCTCTACTTAAGTATGGACAGGATGATGAGGGAAGACAAAGACAAAGGCTGCCAGCTCCATCTTTAGCTCAGAATTTCAAAACCCCTATTGTCTTTTTCTAATTTTTCCATTTACTGTGTATATTTAAGACATATAACATAGTGTCTTCATATACTTATCTTGCTATATGTAGTGATATGATCACTATAGCCAAGCAAATTAACATCCCATTATCTCATATAGTTAATTTTTGTATCCTTTTGTTGGGGTGGTAAGTATCTAAATGGCTACTTTATTGGAAAATTACCAACATATAATCAACTAGCATCATCATTCTGTATATTATCTCTCTAGTTTTATTATCCTACATAAATGCAATTTTGTACTCTGACTCACATCTTCCTCTGCAGTCTTCATGACAAACAGACTAAGTTTCTTCCAAACTGGGGCTTATTCTAAGTACATAGATGTGACTGGCCTCACAAACTACAAGTTAAAACTGGTGTTGCTTGCTAGGAAATGTCTGAAAAGCAAAGTGAGTTCTAAAAGCAAGTTCTCAAGGTTGGACTCCTAGACAAACTGAGGTATACACCCTAACCAAGCATGTATTACTAGTCTATGGCCTTAAAAAGCTTTTGGTCTGTCACTTTTTAATTGATTAAATTAATTGATTAAATTAAATTTAATTGATTGGTACATTTTAGTTGTACATAATGATCATATTCATCATAAGGAATTTGTACCTGTACATGGTATAATTTGATTCTGTTTTTATTCTCATTCCATTGTCCTCCTCAATTCATCTTCCCCTTCTTATTTATACATAGAAACAAAATAATGCTGTATCATTTTTTTTTAAAGTCTGGTCACTGAGCACAGAATCTGTTACATTAATATCACAGACTCGGTATAATTGTTCAATTCTCCAAACTTGAGGTTTCCTGACATCTTCCTCCTCTTCTTCCAGTCCCTAACACAGGCATTAGGAAGTCATGCCACTCACAGCTTTCAGGCTTTGCACTTACCTTCATTTCTGCTTAGTTCAATGTCAGCAAACAACCCAATCTTGATAACTTGCCACAAAAGTCCCAAGACCAGATATGGTTTCCCCTCCTTCAGGTCCTCAGCCCCTATGTTAACCACATGGCACCCAATGGCTGAGGCAGAGTTCAGAGCCAGGTTCAAATTTTCCTGAGGGTGAAAAGTATGTAAGTCTGGGTCTGTCACTTTGCACATAGCAAATGATGACTGCTAATTGTAACAGCAATGTTTTCCTTTTGCAGTGTTCACAGGTCTAAGTGCTCACTGGCTTTAACAGGAAGGAAAAACAGCGAAAAGTACCATGCCAAAAAGAGAAAATCCAGTAACTGAGGCACAGAACTTATACAATGACCATGTGGTCAAATCAACCCTGAGTGAACGTCCCTTCATGGTCAGCAGAAAATTGATGAATCATTTCTTTGTTTATCTTGCATGTAAAGAAGACTAATCTGGGCGTGGTGGCACACGCCTGTAATCCCAGCACTTGGGAGGCTGAGGCAGGAGGATCGGTGCAAGTTCAAGACCAGCCTGGGCTACAAAAGTGAGCTCAAGGCCAGCCTGAACTGCATAGTGAGACCCTGTCTCAAAAAGCAAAAAGAAAGAAAGAAAGAAAGAAAGAAGACTATACACTGAACATCTCTATTAGAAAGAAAGAGGCACCTTGGAGGGATGCCATTGCCCCGTCACAGGCTATTGTTGATAAGACAACTGTTAGTATAAATTGAGGTCCTAAAAAAGCAACAGAATAGCTTTTTGACTTGCAGATTGGGTATAATGAGAATGAAAGAGATAAAAACCAAATTTCTGGAAAAGATGGGAGGTGGTTAGCAGGACAACTTACTGAATATCCATTATACCCGGGCAACTTGAATACACACACTCACGCATACACACATGGATTATACGTTCCTGTGACCAGCGTACAGTCAATACAAAGCTTTCAATCTAAATTCTATGCACTATTGTCAGATCCATAATAAAAGAGGATATCTATGTCAAAGACATACTGCATTTTTTTATGATAATAAAGCAAAGGCCATCCAAATTGAGGATTCTTACCGTAGTGCTCAAATAGTGAACAAAAAATGCTATTTATCCTAATGGTTAACATTATGAATACATGTAATGTCACTGCTTTCCAATCTGCTTAATGACAGTTCTCAATTTGGTCACTACTTCTGTTTAAAAAGTACAGAGGGCCACTTAAACTGAAACAGGAGATACTGATCTATTCATGATTTAGGAAGTAAAAGGTGATTTCTGAGCAAGAACATTACAATAATGCTAGAATATTGAAAAGTAAGAAATATACAGCTTACTTTCTGATGGTTATTCTTCCAGCTAATCAGCAAATTGAAGGACAAAAAGTAAGTTATATTTATTACACTTATGGCTGTGGCCAGCATTGCTGTGAAGGCAACCAGAGAACTTCCGGGTTTTCACCCTCTCACTTCTTAGAAAGGCTCCTGTCTCAGCTAAATGTCATATATTTGGCATCAAATCAAAGATAAATTGCCAGTATGAATTTTAATTCAGCAACTACTAACACCCTGCCCACCTCTTCTCTTACCTGGGTTATTAGTAAAAGGCCATATAGAAATGCATCCTTCTACTCCCACTTGTTATAACAAGTGGCCAGCCCAAAGTCTGGGTCTGGAGATGCCTGAGCTCCTGCAATAAGCTGGCTCATCAGGGATGGTGTTCATTGCTTCCACACCAGTCTTGCACCAAGATGTGGGTGGGGAGACATACCTGAATGGTGAAAGGAGTGAGTTTCTTTTTGTTGATTGTTCTTTCATCAATTGTGTCTGGCACTGACAGGTTGATCATCTTACTGAAAGATGAGCAATTAAATGAAAGAAAAAAAAAAAAAGAAGAAGAAAGAAAGAAACAGGATTCTGAGTGACAAAGCCCAGTACCACTAAGTTCAGATTCTAGTAATATTATCATTAAACATATTGGCCACATAATCTGTGTAGTCAGTGTTTAGACATAAAATCATCCATGTGACTTCATCTAGATTCAAGCTATCTATGAGAAAAGGTAACATTCCAAGAGACAGAGTAATACTTTGAGGCAAGAAATAAGAATCCTGCTTCATTTGCTCACCTAAAAATCTAGGAAAGTATCCTGGTTCCTTTAGCATGTCAGGAAGTTCTAGGTGGACGAGAAAAGCAAATCCCCCATGAATACTTCTACTTTCCTAGCTGTACTGAGAACTGTCCTCACTGTATAAAAAGCTGTAGATACACTTCTGAGCTTTGACAAGGCCTACATTTCAATTTGACACCGCCTCAATATCTTTAACGCATCATCCAATTGCTTTTTCCTATCCTTATTCTCTAATCATTATTCAAACAGAGCTGTCAGAATTTTATCAGCTCCTCCATTTGAGTATCTAATACATTGATCAGATATCCAAAGCAAGCAATTATTTGTGAAAAACAAATTTTACCAAGGTTAATATAAAAATCAATTCCTTTAGGACCTAAAAATAAATTCCCTTAGGTCACCTCCATCTTACTTAACAGCCAAAGGGAATAATAGCAAGATAAAAAATGATGAATATGACCATGATTATTCCCAACTAATGAGAAGAGAAACAATAGGCATTTTTCTTAAAAATTATTAAGCTACTATTATTGTGTATGTGATAGTTATTTTAAAATATATTTCCACAATTTTGCTTATGGCTGTTTGTACTCATAGATATGTATATTTAAATAAAAGACACTATGTAACAACTAAAGCAAAATAACTTCCTAAAATCATCATTGGAGAAATATGAAATTATTACTAAACTGGTGAATTTCTGGGAGATGGTGAAGGAGAGAAGAAGACAAAAACATATATTGTATCAATTTCCTTGAAAAGCCTAAGTGCAGAGACTATATGAGCTATGAAAAGCCACGTAACAGTCCAAAACAGAGCATGATGATACTGTAATTCCCAACGTATTACAAATAGCATTTCCTCTAAGAATTTCATAAAGGAAAAAAAAATCCCTTGAAGTGAGAATAGGCCAGAAAAATGTCATGGTAAATCGATCTGCATTAAAAGAAAAGGTAGAGAAAGCCATTCTTGAAAAGGAAAATAAAAGGCAAAAGCAGAGCTTCAGAGTGTATACATGGGGATGGGGGTTGTTTTTGTCAGAGCCCTCATTCATGTCACACTCCTCTCAGTGCTTCGGTCTGGGGGCCCAGGGACAACAATTAACTCCAAGGAGGTGGAAGAAAGACCATGGGCATCTCAGGGGCCAGCCTAATAAAGCAGGACTTGATCCTAAAGTTTTATATCATGTTTAGCTGTGGAAGCTAGTAAAAATAAAATCTCATGATAAGCTCTAATAAATAAAATACCAAACAGAATTGCTCTGGTTCTGCAGAAGACAGAGACTCAAGATCTCATTCGCCCATTTTTCCCTTCAACCCCTGAACTCACTGCATGCCAAGTGCCTCCATGATCACCTGTCTGATGTGACGGTCTGTGAATGCAAGAGCTAAAGAAATAGTTTTGAAGACAATAACCTGAAAAGACCACCACTCTTTGGAAGCCTTCTGTGGAGAGAACACATTGCTTCTTTCCAGGTGTCCTCCCTATTTTCTTGTGTATTTCTGAGTGCTACTCAAAAGTCTGTTTGCTTCAGCTTGTCTTGCGCAGGGTTTCTTCAGCTACTCTGTTGCTGTTCTCAAGGCTATTTACTACCTCGGTAGAATGTGCTCTGATGGAACACAGCAGCCCATGTTCCAAAGTAACTGCTTCTAGCCTAGTGGGCACACCTGTAATCCAGCACTCCAGAGACCGAGGAGGGAGAACTGCAAGGTTGAGCCTAATCTGGGCAACTGAACAGGACACTGACTCAAAATTTAAAGAGATCACAGATATATAACTCAGAGCAAGGCCCTAGCATCAATCTCTACTACCACAAAAGCAAAATAACCACAAAAATAATTGTTTCTGACTGCATTACTAGATGTCTATGTGTCTGCTCATCTCTAGACTATGTACTCCTCCTCTCCAGCCAAACAATAGTAGTTTTATATTTTTCATGATAAAATGCTTCTGAGACTGGTTTGCTATTTTGTCCTAAAACCAAATGAAAGTCCACAAAAACATTCCTAGTACAGCTGAGCACCAGAGAAAGTGGGTCTGCGAGGCACACAGTGCATTGTTGACATTGCACAAAGTGAACAATTCTTTGGAAAACAAGAAGGAAGTTTTATTTACCAAAGAACAATGCCATCTCCAACCGCATTAAAGAGGTCATCGGTGTTTGGATTCATTGCAATGACATGCTGGCAATCAGGATCATGTTCAAGGGCTTTGTTTATCCAGTTGACAAAGGCATACTTTTCTTCCTCTGCAAGTAATGATTAAAGTGACTTATTTGCAAGGTGAAAATGGGATAGAAACAATATTATTCACCAGGACCTCAGATTCTCAAGACAAACAGAGACATTACAAGGCTACCCAGTCCATTATCTTTCTGTCTCATTATTTATTGGCATTTAAGCATCTCAGATCACTTGGGGAAAATCTTCCAGAGTTTTCTGAAATTGAACTAAAGATCAAGATTCAAGGGCCTCTTCTTATATTCCATGTCATCTTCACCTCAATAAACTCATCAAAGCTGACCCTCCCATCTTCATTCAGATTGCCGATAGCTTATATTCTTTATAAGTCATAAAACGTACCAAGCAGATTGAGAATAAAACAATAAAAAAGCATATATGTTATGACTGGAAGCCAAAAAAGCAAATAAATTTATATATTATATTTTCATATATAGAAATAATAAAAATATTTGGATAATAATAATTTAAATATAAATATAGCCTAATGTTTATAGGATGAAACTTGGGGTTCTGCCCACAGCCCTGCTGATTTAAATCTTGCATTTCCATGGGCAATCCCTACAGTGTCTGTGGGCTTCTTTACACAAACATAATGAATCTACTGTGAAATGAAATATTTGTTGTATTTTTCTTTCCTGTCAGTAAAGTTGCCATGAGTTTCTCTTAAAGTTTTAGCAAAACTTCTAATTATGCCTTATGCCCCAGCATAGCATTTTCTAAAATGTGTGTTGCTGAAAACAAGTGTTTCTTGGAGGAATTCTGGCTCATAAAAGCTTGGGAAGCACTGTATAGTAAAAAGAATAAGCTGTGTCTTAGTGACTACAAGTAATGTTTAACCACAAACTGATTAGCTACTGTTTGAAAGAACTTAGTTTGGGAAACGTTTGGGGAACTATACTGGCCAGGCTATTTAAAGTTGCCCATTAAGACTGTTGGATGGGGTCCTCCAGAATAAATGCACCACTTTCTTGCAAATCAATGAAAACACAGTTTTTTGATTACTCAGTAGGCATTAAAAAAATCATTATGTGGAAGACAAGAGAAGTAGCTAATTTTATCCATACAGTTTACAAAAGGATTGTTGTAGCCCTTAAGGTATTTTTTAAAAATGTTTTCGATGTCATTTAGTTTAGACCCCATTGGAGCTAAGTATGCTCTCTCTGACATCCCTAGAAATGGCTTACTTATAGGGAAAAAGCTGGTAGGCCACAGTCAAGCTCTTTTATATTTATTTTTACTCTTCAGGTTTGAGTCCCAGGTTTAGAATCTGTAGCCCCAGAAGGCCTGGATCTTTTACCCTCAAATTTCTCAGCCCCCAACACCACCTTCACCACCATCCCTGCCCACTAGTGCAGCTTACCTGAGTAGGAATGTTGGGTGCCAACACTAGACTGCTCAGAGGTTCCACCAATTGCACAAATGCCCTCCTTCTTATTGATTGCTTTTCTAAATGTCTTGGCAACCTCTGTGCTTTTCAGGCCATGGAAGACCTATGAAAATATAATGTAGTTTTAAAAACCAAGCAACAGTCTGGAAAATCATATAAGTGTGTATAATGATGAAGTAAGGGGGGTAGTGATGTCTTCCAGAGTTTCTTGAAATGGAGTTGAAAAGCAAGTTTCAAGTGCATCTCCTTATGTTCTGTATCATACTCACCTTGATAAACTCATCGAAGCTGATCTTCCCATCTTTGTCTAGATCACCTGTAGCCATCAGATTTTCTGTGATCTCTCTTACTCTGTACCCAGGCAGAGGCAAGCAGGCGGCCTTGAACAAGTCATTCAACTCATTACAGCTGATGTAGCCATTGCCATCCGTATCTGTAATGCAGAAGCTAAATGAGGCTTCAAAGCAATCCAGAGACAGCATTTAGAGAGGTCAAGGGAGGCTGAAAGGGAGGTGAAGAGTAGGAGGAGCGATAGTTCAAAGGTTGAGGCCTTCCTCCTTTCAGAGGAAGGGTAAAAAATCTCTCTAGAGGTCTGCAGCTACTTGATACAGGCCCTAGCATCATTCTAATATCTAAAGTAAAAGAACTATAATTTCAAAGCAGGGGTTCTGGCAATCAAATCTGAAAGAATGCTTACAGAAACTCATCACATAGGCTCAATAACAAAGGGTAAACGAACACATGTTATAGTTATAGAATGAAAATGGACAACATGTAGAGGATGAGACTCAAGGATGCACTGTTAAAAGCCCACAGGTGGAAGAGTCCATAGTTCAAGTTTTGGTTAAGGAGTTTTCTCAGAGCCAAGTTCCTCTTAGCTCCCTTGTCCCATTCCTCTGGTCTCTTGTCACTGTTGCTATTTTGCTCTGCAACCGTTCAATTGAATCTATCAATAAAGGAGAGATCTGTGCAGACAAAGTACCAGGTCTACTCACCAACTTTGGCAAAAGCTTCTCTGAGCTCCATCATTTCCTCATCGGACACAGATCCTCTGGCCATTTTTTACAGCTTTATGTAACAGATCTTGGGAGGAAAAGAACACAGGGATGATTTTTGTACATCTTAAGTCTTAAAGTATCACATTTACAGCCAATACTATTTATAAAATGAAGAAACATTCTTTTGTTTCCCTCATGATTTTGCAGCCGCCGCAAGTCAGAAGTAGGCTTTTCCATGGCCCCCTCAGGTAATGGTCTTCAAAGACAGTGCTCAACAGTTTATCCTCTCCCTGTGTACACAAAATGCTCCTCACATCAAGAGGGAGAGCTGAATTCCCACCCTTTACCTGGGCTGATTTTGTAATTCCTTTGACTACTAGAAGATGCTGGAAAACAATGCCTAGAAGAGGAAACTTGTGCTTCCTTTCTTCTGGAGTGCTCATTCTTGGGACACGTGCCCTTGGGAAACAACTACTGTGAAATGGGATAGAAGTTCAAGCCACATAAAGAAGCCAGGGTGAAGGAGAAATGGATGCTCTGATTACCAGTGTGTGCTGAGCACCGGCTGACAGGCAGCACTAACTTCCAGTCACTTGACTCAGCCATTTTGGACTTCCTGGCCCATTTGAGCACCCAGATGACTACAGACCCAGCCAACATCACAAAGAGCAGGAGAAAGAATTGCCCAGGTAACACTTCTAAATTGTGAGTAGTTTATCACATAGCAATAAACAAATAAAACTCTTAAACTTTACACAAGTTCTTTTTTTAGAGATATCTCTATATTCATGTTTTAAATTAACATATTTGGTCAAACCAACAGGAATATTTTATAAATTCAGGAGGAGTCTATCAAAATTCTATGCATATTTAGGAACAGAGGAAAGGAAGCTCATTCTCTAAAACTTTCTATGTGGAAGTCGGAGGTACTTTGTCATTCTTTTGCTCTCTGGTAGAGAAACTTGCCAATTTGAACAATTTCCTGTTCCCTGTGCATTACTGCTGCCCTCTAGTGTGAAGAGGGAGAATGATACAGAAAACATTGTATTCTCCAAACTCCAGCTAATCCACACACACCAACATAGTTCAAATAGAGTTCCACCCTTTTGCCCGATTTCTTGGTAGAATTTATAAATGGAGTAGGCATGTGGAGTATTTCTAAGTATAATTACGATTTGGACATGCTAGTAAAATATCCTGATTTATAAAAATATTTTCCATTTCTGATTGGGTGTCTTAAATTGATTTTCTTTTTAATATTTTCATATCGCTCTATAGCATTACACTTGTTCTCTGTAGAAACCAACAGTCACACAAAAAATAAATAGTTCTAATAATTAAGTCTACAGGTCAAAATTACAGAATACTCAGTGTTGTAAATTTATATCTGCTTTACTATCCTACGACATACAAATATCAGTATTTCAAACTTTTGTTTTCCCAATCAAGCTTTAAAGTCAACCTTACACGTGAATAAAAGTAAACACTCAACACCACAAAAAATAATGAAATAAATGAAAATAACATCTCTGAGAATATTTGGTTGAAAACCACCAACTATTCACTGCCCTAAAATGTATTTTGATCATATCCACTTATTCATTGAAGCAAACTCTAGAGAACATGATTTGAAATGTCACAGAATTATATATCTTATTTTATTTGGACTTACATTAGAATTCATTATTATCAATTAAAATTGTGTTTATTATTTGCCTTATATATCTAACAAGTATTGGTCCATTGGAATCTCTAAAGGAAGACACAAACCGTTGAAGGCTCAATTATATAAACAAACACACACTACAGAAATACATGTGCACCCATGTTTATAGCAACATGATCTGTCATAGCTAAATCTTGGAAACAACCCAAAAGTCCATCAGCTGAGGAACGGATAAAAAAGATGAGATAGCTCAGTGGTCTAAGCACCTGCCTCAGCAAGTGCAAGGACACAGGGTTATAATCCCCACTACCACATGCTGAGCTGGCTCCACACCAGGCACACCAGACTGGCCACCAGTCCGGGCATGGTGGTGCATGCCTGCAATTCCAGTCCTGGGGAGGCTGAAACAGGAGAATCACTACAAGTCTGAACTGCATAGGGAGACCCTGGACCAAATACATAAAATTTTTTTAAAAGATGTGTTTTTTATACAATGGACTATTACTCAACTCTAGAAAAGATGAACTTGAGTCTTTTATAGGTAAATGGATGCAATTAGACACCATATTCATAAGTGAAATAAGTCTGACCTCCAGGTGTAAACATCATATTGTCTCACTAGTGTAAGGACCTGAAAGAATAAATAAAATTGAAAAGGTACAATAGATACTGTGAAATGGAAAAAATACTGTTCAAAGGGAAAGAACAACTGGGATGAAGGAAAGGAGAAAGGAAAAGAAAGAAGGAAGGGAAACTATGTATTTGGATAATTGTACTACTGATTTCTACTAGTCTGTTCAAAGAGTCAGTTAATGCTTAAATCTTTTATTTTCTCCCTTTTAATTTTTTAACCAATCTTGTATACTTATACCTGGTAATCTGAGCAATGAATTAGAAGATAATGATATGTAATATAACAACTACTGCTGAATTTCTATCATCTTATTTGTGAAATTCTGTATCTTTTTTTTACTATTTTTATTATCTCTGTCTCTGTGTCTGTCTTTTTCTCTCTCTCTCTCTCTGTGTGTCTGTCTGTCTCTCTGTCTCTGTGTCTCTGTGTCTCTCTGTGTCTCTGTCTCTGTTTCTCTCTCTCTCTCTCTCTCTCTCTCTCTCTGTCTCTGTCTCTGTCCTATACATGAAGGATCAAACTTCAAACTTAGGACATTGTGCTTATGAGGCAGGCACTCATGACACTGAGCTATCACTCTAGCTCTTATTCCTTTTAAAAAATAAAAATTAAGAACACCACAATCTCATTCACAAATCACAATACCCTCTAAGATATAGGTACACTTATTACCTGGCTGGTCTCCCCCAGTGTCTCACTCTCTGTCTTTCTTGTACTGGGAACCAAAGTCAAGCCCTCACACAGTGCTAGCATGTACTTCTCCACTAAGATATACCCTCAGCCCATAGTCACATTAACCTATACCTTGGCAGGATCCATTTTAATGGAGTTTTCAAATTAGGGATAAGTTTTGGAGCTTTGTTTCTAACACATTGTCCAAGTCATAAATCTAAGACGACAAATTTATCTTGATCATGTCTGGCTACTAGTCATTCAGTGAGCACTTAATTTTTTTTTTAATTAGCAGTTGCAGAAATCTCTAGATATTTGGACAAAAAATAATGGTTGCTCATTTTCTTTAAATTATAAGGTTACTTTTTAAATCATAAGAAAATTAAATAATTCCCTAAACTGAAAAGACCACAAATCCTTCCTTTCCAGTGACTTCTAAGTCTCAGCTTAAAGGTAGCTGGTATTTTCCAGGTCTGTATTGACATGGAAATGACCTAACTCAAGTTTCCAGACGTGTGAATACAAAGACCTTTTGTAGAAGTTGACCATAGAACGCAGTGCTGAAGAACATACAGGAGGAATTATGTCTTATAAAGTAAGTTATGAGTGTGACTGGAGGGGGCTTTGTCTCTGGTTAAAGAAGCAGTAAGCAGGAGATGTGGCCTGCTCAGAGTGAGACACTGATGGGCCTTGATCATTTCTGGAAGGTGTGACACCATCCCCATCCACATCATGATTCAGTACTCTAACACCAGTTATGTAACCTGCTAGGATCTGGGGGAATCTGCATCCTGGTGTCACACTACAAGGGACTCTTTACAATGTGCCCTGCTTTTCTTGCAACTTGACTCTGTGGGTAAAGTAACACTGGATAGCCAGGATTCCAGTTCCTAGCTCTATCTCAGTAAGTTGGGTGCATTCTTAGTGGAAATGATATAGCTTTCAAAGTTCTCAAAAACCTGCAAGTAATCTGAAACATAGCAGCTTGAACAACACGAATTTGCAATCTTTAGCTTTGGACTTCAATGACTAAACAAATAAAACATAAAATACACAAAATTCCAAAGCAAAATAAAATCCCCATAGATTTTTAAAGCACTGTGATCTCTAAATGCCACTGTCATACCCAAAGCCACCATATTAAAATATCCAAAGAAAAAAGTTTTGCTTTCCCTAATATCACCTTTATTTAGGAAGTAGACCCAATAAGGGAAACCTAACTTTGAGAAAAAGTCTAACTTGTACATAGAGAAAAAGCTCTTAAAAATACTTAAAATATGACTATTTTAGAAGAATAAAATAAAATCATAAACATCCTCAAACATAGATGGCCATTTAAGGAGACTCTTATGAATCCTTTTATTAAGTTAAAAGCTCTAAATTGTCTTTCTTTTCTGGCAAGGACACTGATTCTTCCAAGGGTTGCTTTAGGGCTCAGAATTCTTATCTCCTCAGACACTGGTGCAAAGGCCAGGGAAGGAGGTAGGGCAGGGCCCTTCAAGCCGAGGTAATGGCTCTCTTCTGATATAATCTGGGTCCTTGTCAATGCTCAGGGGAAGCCAATATGCCAGATTACTCCAAACCTGATTATCTTGACATAGTTCCGGAAGCTTCTGTGCTTTGTCTGCTCAACTGAAGGGGCCCTGAAACTATATAGAGCCAGGGAACAACTCTGTTATCAGCTAGAGCTACTCCCCCCCCACACACACACACATATACACACTCCTAATTCCTTGGTCTTCTAACAAATTGCCAAAACCAGGTGGAGCATGAGGGCATCTCTCTGTGTTTTGGCACCACTATCCATGCCTGTGCAATGAACAGTGATACTTCTGGTACTAACATCTTGAAAATCCATAGCTACTATGCATGCCACATCATACCCCAAGGACCTTAAAATCTTTACTTCCCTGATAAAAGCTCAGGTTATTTCAAGTACATCTTTTCCAAAAAGTTGAACTATTATGGCTTAGCAAGTTATTCATTACTAAATTACCACATCAATATCACATGTTAGTCATTCACTTTTCACTCTGCTAAGCTATCAGCAAAACACTAATCTCTGGCTGCAGGAGTCAGGGGTACATGCACTGGGGACAGAAAAACTGCGTCTTCTGAAGGCCACAGTTCAATACCAAGCTTGAAATGCAACACATAGATTATGGTCACCTTATTGGAAATGGTTAACCCAATGGAAAATGTTTTCAAAATAAAAATAATGAATATGAAAAAATGTTAAGCATAGAGCATATAGGACAGAAAAAGACTAGATAACAGACACGATCATAGAAGCTTAACAAAAAATGAAATATCAAATGTTTAAGTCTCAATTAGCTCACATGGTATAGATACTGAGATAATTAATACACTTGAAGATGTCCTCAGGAAGCCAAGCTAACATAGGCAGGGAGTAGAGAAAGTGCCCCATTGGGCAGCGAAGAGACTGAGGCTTCTATCTGCTGGTGTACCCTCAGACACTCTCCTGTCCTCTGGGCCTCAGTTTCCTCACCCTTAAATCAAGAGCTGAAGTTCCTTCCATGATAAAAGATCCAAGTCCTATGCATTAGCTGGCAAATACATGTACAAACTAGAACCAGGTTAGAATGCAAATGAACCAAGAAATGGCTGCCCTCACTCTTAGCAGTGGGGCTGTGGCCAGAGGGAGATACCTTCTGTAAAGTATGGGAGGGGCCTTCCTGGGTCCCTTCCCCAGCCTACCTACCCACAAGGGCTCAGGCTGTCTTCTTGCTCTTACCTCAACAGCAGGTAAGACTCTGTCCAGAGATATGTCCTTTCTAACCCCAGGCAGATGCCTAGTTCTCAGCAGCTCAGCAGAAGAACGAAGTTACCAGAGCAGCATGTGGGATCTGTTTTCTGGGACATCACCACACATGACTTAAGGCACGCTGACCCAGTTCACTTCTGGTTGTTAGGCAAGAGCGTATGCCAACTGTCCCAGAAAGTCACCCACTATTTGCTTAGAAATACCCAAATAAGGAAATTTTACAACCTCTCTCGAGACTGACATCCCTACCTAATAACCTAAATATTTTCAGGTATGGTTAAAGTTCCCTCTTTCTTGGAGTCCCAGAGGGACTTCAAGGAACTGTTTAGTTCATTCAGATATCACCACCTGCTCTGGGAATGGCCAGCAGGTCTGTTTTTATCTTCTCAACCTGCTTTCCTTATTAGTTTTCTTGGGTAACTCCTGAGTTTATGACACTTTTCTTCAGTAATGAGAGTCAACATAAGAGTCATAATACAACTCTGAGGGAAAGCTGTAGGGAGATTCCTGAGAAACTTAAAAAATTGAACTACTATATGATCCAGTAATCCCACTGACTGGCATATACTCAAAGAAAATAAAATAAATGTATGGAGGGGGCACCTGCTTTCCCAAGTTCACTGTGGTATTATTCATGATGGCCAGGGTACAGCAACAACCTAAGTGTCACACAGTTACGAATGGAAAGAGAAAGTGTGTGCACACTATAAATACAATGGGGTATGGTCAGTCTTTTAAAAAAATAAGTCCTGCCATGTTCCAGAACACAGAAAAGCCTGCAGAACGTCTTGGTAAGTGAACTAAGTCAAGCACAGAGAGACAGACACCACATGATCTCCCTCATTTGTGATATCAAAAAAGTCCATCTGTAGAAGTTGACAGTAGAGCCATGGTTGGGAGGGTGTGACACAATTAAAATTGTGATGCAATTAAAAGTAGAAGAAGTAAGTTCAAGAGATCTATCACAGCATAATGATTATAAATAGTGATATATTGTTCTCTCTCTCTCTCACACACACACACATACACACACACACACACACATACACACATGCACACACACACTGGGTATTAGACCTATGACCTCACATTAATAAGCTACATTCTCAGACATTATTTTTTGAAACAAAGTCTCATGAAGGTGCTCAGTCTGGGCTCTGACTGCACCATGCTGCCTCCCAGAGCTCCAGTCATGTATTCTTTTTTTTTTTTTTTTTTTTTTTTTTTTTTAATTTAATTTAATTTATTTATTTTTTTCTTGTTTCAAAACCTTTTTTGTTTATTCACTCATTTTTATGGCCGGCTCAGCCCACCCCAAGGGCAGGGCTGGTGTAGCATGTTGTGCCGGGGATCGAATCGCGGTCCCTGAAGCCGCCCAAGCTTTCCCAAGCAGGCGCTTTTAGACCACTGAGCCATCCCGCCACTCATGTATTCTTGAAAAATTGTTAGAATTGATATAAGGTGTTCTCACCATAAAAATGATAATGTAAGGTAATGCATCCATTAATCAGCTGGAGTTAAATGTTCTACAATATATTTTTCAACATATTATGTTGTACATGATAAATATATACAATTGTATATGCTGACATTAAAAATCAATACACTTGGAGAATAAAGTACTTAGAAAATGACAATAAAACCTATAATAGCAGCTCTATTTGGATGAGTAGAAACTAAGAGATAGACACAAGGGGATTGTGTGTACTATCTTTGCAAGTTTTTATAACTAAAATTATTCCAATCTTAGAAGTTTAAAGGAAAAAGAATAAGAGAGATAGAATGTTTATCTGAATGTAATTTGCACATCAATACCTGAACAATGAGGTCTGGTAATCCTAAATGTCTGCTACTAAGCATGTTCACACACACTTTTATTTCTTCCAATGCCATCTGCCAAATAGCTGCTAACTAGTAGGTCTTTGATCAAATACTGACAACATAAAAATAAGGAGACTTCTTAGATGCAATAGTAAGAGCTTAAAACTATTTCCTGAGGAGTCAAAGATGGGCCTGGATGACATAACCATGGGCCAAATGCTAAGCCCTGGATCTTCCCTCCAAAGTTCTCATGATGGAAGCCTAAGCTTCAGGGCATCAGTGCTGAGAGCTGGGGTCCAGTGGAAGAGCTGAGGCAGAGCCCTTGAGCTCAGCTATTGTCATGATGGTGGGACAAAAAGCAGTTCTGCCCCTTGCCCTCGCCTTAATGTGCCTTCTTGTCCTCCTTCTTCTGGTATGGGATGATGCAGCCAGATGGCCCTCACTACATGTGGCCCCTCAGCCACGAGTGTCTCAGCCTCTGGAGCTGTGAGAAACAAACTTCTCACTTATAAAGAATTCTATCTCAGTTACTGTGTTTTGTAGAAGGAGGTGGACCTAGGTTCCCAATAGATGAGTAGTAGACTTCTTTCTCTTTTCTTTTCTTTTCTTTCCCATTCTTTTCTTTTCCTTTCTTTTCTTTCTTTCTTCCTTCCTTCCTTTCTTTTTTCTTTCTGTAGGATAACTAATCCATATTCACTCTGTAGGCAACCTGTTTACTTACAGTTAGCCAAATGACACATAATAAGGCCAGCTACATGATAATAATAGCAGCTGATGTTCACTGAATTGTTAAAATGATCCATATACATTATTATACTTTCTCTTTACCTCAGTCCTATGGAGTATTATTCTTATTCCAACTCTGCAGATGAAGGAACTAAGGTTAAACAGCTGATCCAGAGACAAATGGCTCTGAACTGGAACCACCTCCTGGCTTTCCTAGCACCTCTGACCTTTGGATTCCTGTGTCTCAAAGTTCTTTGCCCTTCTTTATGCTTACAGAGAAGGAAACTCCAAAGGTCAAAGCTCTGGCCTCGTGTTTATTATAGTTATACATGCATCCATGACATTTTACTCAGAACTGGTGCTCTTCAGGGGAATTCTAGATCTCTCTTCAGCTCCTCAACATCTTAAAGAAAGTAGTAAGAACAATATCACCATCAGAGTTGATCTTCCTGCCTGTGTGCACTTGGCTCTGAGGGACAGGAGTCCTCACTGTCAGTGGCTTCCACACCTCAACCATCCACTGGTGTTTCACAAAGCATTGACCTTGTCCTAAGCACTGGAAATACCAAGATGACTAGGAGAGAATCATTGGCCTTGAAGGTGAAGGAAAATTGTCAAGAAAACAAAAGACTACACAACATGAGTACTTTCAAGAGAGTATCATCACAGTATTATGGGAGATCAAAAAAGGGAGTAATTAACTTGGAAATGAGGGAAAGGGAAAGGGAAGGGAGGGAAGCAAAGGAAAGGGAATGCAGGAAGGAGAACGGGAAGAGGAAGAGGAAGGTTTTTCCATAGATCATTGAACTAAGTCTTAGAGAAATCAGTAGACATTTTCCAAGTCAATAAAATGAAAAGAGCTCTTCAGCCAGAGAGAACTCTTAAAATGAGGAGAACAGCAAGAGCATACATAAGAACTGGGTATATGTATGCTAAAGCCAGAGATGCAGGAGTTAGATCCAGAATAAGAGGATGGGGTTTAGGGGATGGGCACCTCACTAGCTCTTGCACCCAAGAGAAACACTAGTTCACTGAAGCTATACTTCTTTGCATTCACTGACGGTTGTAAGAAAACAAAAAACAAAACTGCTCTGTCCAGAACCATGTTTGTTGTTTCAGGTATATATCAATTCTTCTGTGTGTCACCATTGTCCATGTAGAAAGCACTATAATGTGAAGTAGAAACTTGAGCTCAGACATGAGAAAGTGGAGCATTAAAGAGTGAGGTTATACCCCAAAGTCCCAAGATGATTTAGTGACTAGAAAAAGATGGAACCTTCAGAATTTTAGTTCAGTCCAGCCAAGTTGTGGGAAAATACATTGCTATCTTAGGAGTTTAAAGGTTAAAAAAAGATTTGAGATGCACAGTCCACTCAGAGAAAAAGAAGGAAGGAGGGAAGGAAGAATGAATGTCAAAATAAAATGTAAAAGGACTAGGCTTTTTACAAGATTATCTTGGGGAACACACTTCCATTTCAACTATAAGTCATAAGAAATACTACAGTCACCACCTAAATGTCACCTGTCACTGTGTATTTCACATCAGTGCTCTTTCCAACAGTCTGACTTGCCTTGGTTCCTGTAGCAGATGTCTCACTCAGAGTCCCAGACGCCCCTCTAGGTTCTGTAGGTCTGGCAGACGACACCAGAAGCCACTAGAATTGAGATTAGTTGATTTTAAGTTGAACAGTCAGGGGGCTCTGGGCTCTACCTTCTCTAAAATACTGATGCTGGAAAGTACCTTCTCACAGTTGAGGAAGTATGGCTAGAATAGAAAATGTACAATAATCTTAAGAAAGCCAACCACATGGTGAGTCATGAAGAGGAAGAGACCTTGGGGACCTGGGGTGGAAACCACTGGTGAAGCTCCCTCTCAGGTGCACTGGTGCACAGGGGCAGATTCTGCTAGCCTGCACATGCTCTTCCCCCACTGGTGCACATTTTTCTCCATCACAGTTAAAGTTGAAAAACAGTGAGATATGTGTAGTGCACATGTGTGTATCAAGACCTCCTATTTATTCTTAATAGTGTGACTGCGTGGGTTCCTCGGAGCTATTCCTCTAAAATCTCTAATGATAAACTCATTTTCAGGGAAAAAAATACAAACAAAACCTTACAGATAGATGAAGGCAGACAATTTGTATTAATTTGATGACCATACTATATTTGACTTTTAAATAGAGCCATAATTAGTTGCAAACACTTAGTACGAGAACTGCCATAACATTTTTAGTTTTCAGTTGCAGAAAGAGAAATTTAATTGGCTAAGCAGGCTAGTCTAGTAATTCCATAACTTTGTTTAAAGGCATTTATTTATGGATTCCATACTATAAAATCTTCAAGCATGTACTTGTTTGTTTTTCAAATGTTTGGTATACCAGCAGATCTATCGAAGGTAACATTAATATACTTTCTTGATAAAAAACATGGCATTAGGAATAATCATTCATTATTCAATCACAGAAAGGAATATTTAGACTAATTATGAAGAGTCACCTAATGGGAAATGTTAGAGGACATAGTGCACTTTAAACAGATATGGTTTGCACCTTTAAGAAACATAAAATAAAAAAGAAGTAAGGTTTAAATCTTGACTCTTCAAACTAACTCTCCTTAAGTCTGAGTTTGGTCATCTGCAATGAGAAATACTAATGCCAACTTTAAGGGCCGGCCAAATAGCCCAGTGGATTAAAGCACCTGCAAGCAGGTAGAGGGGCCAGAGACTTGATCCCTGGTCCTGCCATGCTGGCCCCACTGCCAGGGCGCACTGAGATGGCAACTGAGACTGGGTGTGGTGGCTCATGCCTGTAATTCCAGCTCTTGAAAGGCTATAAACAGGAGGATCACTAAGAGTCTGATCTAGTAGTGAGACCCTGCATACCCTGTAGACCCTTTCCTAAAATACAAAAATTAAAATAATAAAGTAATACCAACTTTACATAGATAGCCATTTGTGGAAATGAAAGAGTCACTGTATTTTAATTACTAGGCATTATCTAGCAAAGGCAGTGGTGCTTGGTGTCTCAGTTGTACACAAAGACTGACAACATCAGAAAATGAAGCTGACAGTGGGCCCAAGGACATCCCTAGCAGGTAGACAGTAGTTGTTTCATTTTATACATGAAAAAATCTGAGTTTCAGGCTCAAGAGATGTCTAGTAAAGGCTAAAACATGACTCCAACATGGTCTGTATGTGCTCACCTTCCCTGATACTACATCTGTCTCTTTCATGCATGAGACCAGCAAACCCTCAGCTCTGAGACTTGAAACACCCACAAGCTTTAAACAAAAGACACTGGTATGATCTTGGAGTGAGAAATGAAGCCCTGGATGTGAAGGCAGGCGTGAAAGCTGCAGGAGGAAAATCATACAATCATCACCAGGCAGGTAAGTATAATCAGGGCCATCCTCAGTAAACACGGAAACACAAAGAATTAGTGATCTATTCAAGAAGTTCACACACAGAAGACAATAAGAGAGGGAAAATTTTTAAAAGTCCTCCACGGTACCCATTATATTCCAGCATTCCAAAGAGGATATTTTTCAGTTAATATAAACCACTGGAAATACTTCACGAATTTCAACTTACACATTTTTTTCTTTTTCTTTTTCTTTTTTTTTTTTTTTTTTTTCATGTCCATTCAGCCCACCCATGTGGTGCCAGGGATCGAACCATGGTCCCTGTGCATTTGCCTAAGCTTGCCTAAGCAGGTGCTTTAGACCACTGAGCTATCTCACCGGCCCTCAATTTACATATTTAAGACAAACAAAGCATGCTCAACAATGAAAAACTATATATATATTCTCTTTTTTCTTACTTTCCCTTTGTATCTGTTGCCTAGCTTTCTCCATAGGAGTATGTAATCCAGTCTTGTTTCTGCAAGTCTGTCCTTCCTGGGAAGGTAAATCAGGTGGAGTAGCCCTTATGCAAAATGCCTGAGATCGGAAATGGTTTAGATTTCAGAGATATTTTTTAGATGTTGCAATATTTGACCTTGACCCAGTTCATCATCTGTAACCCAAAAATCTGAAATCAAAAATACTCCAAAATCTAAGCCTTTTTGAGTGTTATATCAGCACCTAACCGTTTTGAATTTCAGAGCATTTTAGATTTCAGCTTCTCAAATTAGGAATGTTCAACCTCTAGGTATTAATAATACCAAGAGGGTAAAAAAGAACCTACATTATAGAATTTTGCACTGACAACATTCTTCATGTAAATGACAATAATTTTTCATGTTAATTTTGTTAACGAAGAGTTACTCCTAATTCTAAATTCTGAGGAAATGTAAATAGGGAAAACATGATATTTTATACAAAATACATTGGCGCAGCTCTTTACTTCCTATATTTGGATATATAACTTTGATAATTTTAGAGATAACTACTAGACTGAAGGATCAAAACGTAGGTTATCATTTAAGTGCATAGTAATTATTTCATTAATCCGTTTCCCTCTGGAAAGAGAAACCAGAGGAGAAAAAAGAGAAACCAAATTATCTGGTAGATGGAAATTCACATTCATAACTTATCTGTTGTTGGATTTGTTGTCTTTTGCATTCCTGCCATGGGGAATGCAATATCTTTTTCACTTTAGCTTTGCTATCAGGAAGATGTGTGAGTGTACTGCTCATGTGCTGTGGCATTCATCTGTCCACATAACTGGCAGTAGACTAAAACAAGAATCAATGCTGCAACCACAGAGCTGTGGCTTTGCTAGTTCCTCAATTTAACAGCTTTTCCTTCCCTCTGAAAAAACAGCTGCCACATTTTGAGAAATAGCCTCCTTGTAGCTTGTAAGTAGGGCCTACACTGTCTTGACTCTAATGAACAAAACTTATTTTAACTCTGTAAGTGGGTCATTTTTAACCTCTGTCCTACTCGCAATTAAAACCATCTCCCTTTCTTTCAATTTTTAGGACATCTATAATTGGCCATTACTGTACAATTATAGATGTGTGTACTTGGGTGCATTACTAAATTTGTTCATGAATATCAGTCACAACAGACTAGAAAATGTGAATGCCATTTGACTAAAATGATTCTAAACGTCTAAAACTAAGAACTTTTTAAAGTTTTGGGTGTAAATATGCAGAGGCCTGTAAGATAGTACAGACCAAATAGTCAAGTTTTTATGGTTTATATCTAGGTGCCTTCCCAAAGCCACATGTACTCACAGGTGGACCTTTGGGGGAGGTGACTGGATCGTGGGGGTATGGCATACATCGGTGGACTGGCCCACTGATGAATTTATAGCTAAATGTGGTGTTGAGAGGGGGAGCTGGGTTAGGAGAGAGTTGGCCTAGAAGAGTTGACTGGCCCTTGGCTCCCTCCTTGACATTCCCTGCCTTCCGGATGCCATGCCATAAGGAGCTCACCTTCCCCATGCCCTTCTACCATCCTGCTGTCACAGTATGGATTGAAACCTCTACAAACTGTGAGCCACAATAAATCTTTTCTCCAGTGATGAGTAAGTGATTGAGACAGAGATGCACAGAAGGGTTGAGTGGGTGGTGATGGTGAGAACACAGAACAGCCTTTTTCATAAAGGCAGTTACAACATGAAGATATTTTTCTGTGGGAAATTATGATTATCTGAGCTCCACTTGAGAGTTTAGGCACACATGAGAACCATGGGTTGTTGTATGCTTGTATCAGGAGGCTGCCTTGGTATAGGATAGTTGATACACAATTGATGCAATCATAGAAAATGAATGAACTCATGTCGGCATTTAGTCTGTACAGGATTACTGTACAGACTAAATGCTTTATGGTTACAGCACTTGGAAAATGGCCCCATTCAAAGTGAGTAGTGTGTAAGTACTAGCTACTATGGTCAGGGTGAAAAATTGAAACTCCTCTTCTACTGCTTGTAGTGTCTTACAAGATGGAGCAATGGTGCAATTGCCAGGAAGACTGACAGAATTATTGAAATTGACAAAAGCAACAGGAAGAGTCCACAGTACAGGACAGGAAGGGGAACTAAGAGGGAACCGAGCAAACAAACAGGGAGATGCCACCTGGAGAGCAATGTGGGCTCAGTAGCTGGATGGAAATGGCCTTGGAAGACATCTTTCTTTAGTGAAATCTTATACCATTGCTCATGCTGTAAGGTTTTTTTTTCTTCTATCACTATTTTGTGTTCTTTAAAAACTAAAAAAGAAGTACATTATCAGGAATGTAGTTTGGGGAAGGATACCTAACTTTTAGCTTAATGGATGCTTTTAGACTAATGTGGCAACACTGTGGTAGCCTAAGAAATATTGAGATAAGTGAAATTGAGAACTTCTATGCATAGGTTCCTGACTGCTGAAAAAATATTTATGACAAATGTTCATTTCAATAACTATTGTCAGTACCCACTGTGTGCCAGAAGAAATGTAGAGGCCCAGGTATCAGCAAATAAGGACTGGAAACTAAAGCAATATGATCACATACTGTGTTTATTCTAAAATAAAAGTATGAAACAAAACACATACACATATATAGCCACGAATAAGAGAAAGTAGGAAAAAGGCATGTTCCCTGAAGCAAGCCTTGAAAACTGATTAGAAGCTTTACAAATACAGAGGAAAAGCAACTGAAAGAAATAGTCGGAGGGAGTGAAAGAGGAGTGAAAGAACATAGAGCCTGGTGGCTTGTGGTCTGGTATACCTAGAATATGGGTATGTGAGAGGGTGGGGAAGAGGATGGGAAGGCTAAAGCAGAAGGAAGTGACAAGAAATAGAGTTGGGGAAGTGGGTTAAAGCAAGTTTGTGAAGGTACAAAATACTTCAGTAAAATTGTACACGTACTAAAAGAACATACTTCATTCTATCATACAAAATCTTCAACAATATCTATGCAAATAAAATTGTAAAATTCTTCTTGGTTTTCACTCTCTTTGTCTTTCTCTTTCTGTCTCTCATTTTCTCTCTTTCAACAAGGTGAGTGCAAGATTGCTTTGGTCAGTTTGTTTATTATCTTCTCCATTGCAGGCAAGCATTCTGCCCCTGGGCAGGCTCTGGTGACTGACACAGCCAGCCCAGGACCTGGAATACTGGCCATCCTCTGCTCCACCTTAACTGCCCAATTGCCCAAGAGCTTGGGACAGCCCCTCTGAATCCTAAACTCACTTTTATCATGAAAAGGTAGTTGAGGGGACTGAGGTTCTGCATTAAGAGTGGCTACATATCCTAAGTATTTAAAGTACATCCAGTGTTACTAATTTAGCCAGCCTTCCAAAACACAGGGTCTGCATCTACAGATTCAATATACTTTACACAGAAATTCTTCTGAAAAAAATACTGTATCCGTACCAACATGTACAGATTTTTCTCTAGATTATGTAGTATAACAGCTAGGTATATAGCGTTCTTATTGTATTAGGTAACCTAGAGACGATTTAAATTATAAAAAGATGCATGCACATTCTATGCAAATACTGTAACATTTTAAAATAGATTTGAGCATCTGCAGATTTTGATATTCACAGAGGTCCTTTTCTCATTTGTATTTAAATTTATATATTTGAATGAGACAAAATTCTTGCCTTTCCCTTTCCCAAAGTTTCAAACACGGAATCATAAATAAAATTATAACACTGCAATTGTTCCTCTCATTGCTGATTGTTTCAAGGCATAATTTAGTAAGGAGATGAAACTTTAATGCTATCAAGAAAAGCACTTGTGGTTACTGATGGACCCTCCTCCTGAGCACTAGCGTGTTCCCCACAGCAGCGCCTCTTCAATTGATCAGAGCAGGAAGATTCGACCCTGACAGAACGAGGTGGGGGGTGTGACTGGCAATAATCTACTACCAGGTGAATGCTTTAGCAATCTAAATCTGACTTAAATTACTTTTTACGCTTCCTTAAATGTTAGGAAATACCTTTCTTCACATCTTGATTTATTATATTTTTATAGTAGCTCATATTTTTCAGTCTTGTCTAAGGTTAATTCTCTTTTCATAAGTCCCACAATTTTGCTAGTTTAAAATTCTTCTAGTAAAATGATAGAGCAATATTGATGGTCACATTTTGCAACTTCCACAAAGTCACATTATCAGATGAATACTAATTCTATTCAAATATGCTTGTATGTTCGAATGCATCTTTAAACAATTTTACCTAACAGAAACTAATTATAATTTATTATAAAATTAAATCAAGATATGTATCAGCGAGTCATCTTTCTTGTTTACTGAGAGTTTTTCAAAACGTTGTCCTAAGGACTCATTTAGAAAACAAGTTGCTGATACTTGATGAAGAACTTGGTTTTGACAAGTATGCTGACTAATGTACAAATTTTGAGTCAGAATAATTTTTATTTGTCACCTGTTAATGATGCTTAGTATTTTTGGTAGTGTAATTAAGCAAAAGTTTATACTACAAGATTCAAAGTCTCTGTTTCAGCAAAGTTTCTAGAATAAATCTCACATCAACTTTATAAGAAATTTTATTCAAGACAGAAGTCTTTTTCCATAATTTAACTGAGTATTCATTTGTATAGCCATAAGCACTAACAAATAATTCAGATATTCCTACAGAAATAGTATAATTGAACAATTGAAATTTATTTTATTTTTAAAGAAGGAGGAAACTTCTAATTTTGTGTAGTTATTAAGCACACCCCTTAAAAACCCTTGGCGTCAAATCGCACAAATAATCAGCATAACATTCAATAACATAAGGCCTAGGATGTTAATATGGCCCCTAAAGTACTATAAAGAAGTTTTTCAGAAAAAAACAACCGCAGTGGCTAAAATTAAACTACCCCCATTACACCAATGAGCAGTGTAGTCTAAATGATCAATATGTACTTCCAGAAAACATTTTAAAGTAGATAAAAATCGCAATAATCAGCCACCCTAAAATAAAGCCATGGGCGTAAATCAGGACATAGTTTGCCTAAGAATTGGGGAAATCCCATAGTTTGGGGCAAGTGATAACTGATTAACTTGAGAAGGACTCAGCCCTGGCAGCTCAGGGTCCACATCTAGGGCATTTACACAAGGTGGCTGCACATTCTCTGATCCTCAGAGGGAGACAGGGGTTCAGGTGACAGGTACTCCCAGCTCCTGGCCCCTGACAGTGAGAACCACAATCCGCAGAAACAGGCAGACACCATCACATGCACTTAGAAAGGACAAAGAGACACAAAGAGAATTTACCTTGTACCAACTGTCCTTGGTTGTACTGGTGTGCGACCAGAAACCCCCTTCTTTCTGATCTGCAGAACAGCTTTGTCAAGCCGGAGTGTGTGGTCACAAGGCAGGAAGTGACTAGAATGACAAATCATCAGCCAGGAAAGAAATAGATTTTGTCTTTATAAGGACATTTTACTTAACTTTGTTTTCTTGCGTCCCCTCCCCCTAAAAAAAAATCACCTGACAGAATAGGTCACACTGAAATTCAGACGCCTCTTACCACTTCCTCTTAAGCTTTTTTCTACCTCCTGTCCTGCCTTTCCCTTGCAGCTGACTCTAAGTAGGCCCTGGGCTACTTAAACCTTTCTGATCTCAGATAGCAAGGGAAGGTCAGCCTGCTATCTTAACTCTTTTTGTCTGACTCTCATTGCAAAAGCAAAGCCTAGGTGCTTACCTACTTTAGAGCACAGATAAGCAATTATTCATTTTTAGTTAAAACACCAAGAAAAAGGTAATTGTACACCTGAGACAAACCAAAAGACAGTTCTTCCTTGGGAGCCCCAGCCCATCCTGAACCCAACTTCTCTCTTGAGTCCTCCAACTAGGATCCTAATGGTGCAAACAAAATGAAATGATCTTTTTAAGAGAGGGCACTGAACAGGAAGGTTACTATATTATTTACCTTTGCTTTTATTTATAGCACACCCATGTGCTAAAGATCGCTTTAACCCAATTCAAGATTTTAATTATTTAGATGTTTCCTATAAACAACAGCAGTAGGTCACGTTGGTAGCTACTGTTGTTAAGTAAGTATCTCAATTCCTTCAAACAGACCAGATTTTTTTGATGCACATTTTATAAAATTATCACGGCAGAAGAGGAGCTCCAGTCTATGTCCAAAACCCAGATACTTATCTTGAGAGCAAACTTCTATCTTTAAATGGAAAATTCTCAAGCGCTCACAGTGATTCTGAAGATTGTGCCTCTCCTTGAATTGTGTTTTTGAGTATTATGCATAGTCTCTACACTGCTGGAGGTAGTGTGGCTCAAGTAGCAACCTTGCTGGTTAACAGTGTATGGCTGGGCTCCCAGCTCAGAGAGTGAATTGAGGATTCTCTATAGCCCTTTCTGTTTGTTGGCAGTCATAGTTTCAAGAGGTAGCAGTACTGGTTTTTGGTGGGGCTGCCATTACACTTCCTTTGCTTCCTTCATTCATGCTCTAGAAAGCTCCTGCTTCTGATCTCAAATGTTAGGCCACACTGTTGTAGGTTATCTCCCTCATCAGCCAGTGACATGCTGACTTTTCAGCAGAAGCAATACAGTCCATCCAGAGAAGCAGGCAGTCAGAAAATGAGAAGATATGGAAGAGATTCAGGCTATCAATAGTTCTAGGCAGACAGCAGAGAATTGTCGATCCCCCGAAAAGACTGAGGAGAGGAATGGGGATCTCCTTTGCATGATTACTCCTAATTAATATGTTGCAGAGAAGGTTTAGAAGGGATCCAAGTTCTTTTCCAACTATCAGGGAAATATCCATGCGCTGCTCTTATGAGACTGATCAGAGACACAGGACAGAGCAGCAGAAAGCTAGTTATTTCCAATCCAGTGGAAATAGTATCCGTTCAGGTCCCTGAAAAAGGACCCCAGCGGTGGTGCCCCAGCAGTTTTAAGAGTGAAATATGTGTAACTGACACCCTCAGCTGGCCCCATATCCTTGCAGTTATAGGCTAGAATGAAGATCCAAACTGTGCTTCCTAAAGGGGAACAGATAAACACTTCATTTACCTGGGAAAAGAAAAGCAACAGCATTCTGTACCTACTGGTATCTGGTTATGTGAGGCTCAAGAAATCCATAAAGAAAAGCAAGACATATTTGTTCATGGGTTCCACAAGTGTGTGAGTGCCGTCAGAACTGGCCATTAAGACGGAAGTGAGACACAGTCATTGATCTCAGGGAACACAATGACAATGAGGAGACAAACATGGGAGTAAATGAATGCCATCCAGAACAGAGGGGTGGGAAAGGTAACAACTGGAATGCACTTGATATGTGAAGACAGTGGACTAGACACAGTCATGACTAGCAAGTGGTTCAAGTAATAAAACCAAAAGTCCATTAGAATATTCAAAAAAGTTTTAGCACCTAGATATTTCTGTTTCTCCATATTTAAATACTATAAATACTTCTTTTAAAAATTTTAATAAAGAAATAACAGACAGTTTCAAAACAGGTTAGTAGAACTCATACATTGCATATTGTTGCCTTCATAGTAGTTGTTCAGCATACAAGATGCAGACATGATATCAAGTAAAAGAAAGGGTTTAGGATGGCAGGATGGCAGACAGTGCCTAGGTTGTGGAAGCTGAAAGCCACTGAGTTGCATGCTTTTCTTATCACCTCGTTCCAGGGGCCTTTCCTACTTCAGCGCGAGCTCAGCTCTGACTCCACATCAGCCGCATGTCACCCCATGAGCCACATCCGGACTTCACCATTTCAAGCCCCGCCTTGCTCCTTCAATCTCTTTATCTCAGTTGGTGGAAAGCCCAGGTGCAGGCAACTGTTTAAATCTTAGACCCAGATTTTTTTCAGAAAGGGATATTTTATCACTGTCCATGTTCAAAATAGCTCATGCATCATAATAAAAAGATTGATTTCTGACTTTACTGTTACATTTAGGCTCTCTACAGACCATGCACTCCCACCTACCCTGTACCCAGAGTGGACTTTGCTGCACCCCATGCCTGAGATGCCTCCACTGCCACCTCTCCCAGTTCTTCACGGGTCCCTGTGCTGCCTTCCCACTGTCCCCCTGCCCTCCCACATCAGTACTCGCAGGCCTGCTCCAACGGCCCCTGCCCCAGTCTCAGTGCTGCTGAGGCTGTTACAGAAACACAGACCTGGAATGCTGTATGGTCAGGCTGTTTGCCTTCAAGTTCCTTCTCAGAAATACTTTTATTTAATTCCTGGGAGAAAGTATTTCTAACCCGGGGTTCTCAGACTCTTAAAATTATATGTAAAATGTTGTATACACATACATTTTTCCTAGGGAAAAGGGCCATGCTGTTATTAATCTTGTTATTAAAGAAACTGGATCTGAAAAAGTTGTGAATCTTTTTTTTTAATTATTTATTTATTTATTTATTTATTTGTTTGTTTGATACAGCGTCTTGTTACACAGCTCAGACTTGTAGTGATCCTCCCATCTCAGCCTCCCCCGTGCTGGGATTACAGGCGTGCACCACCACACCCAGTTTCAGTGGCCGACATGTAAGGCCAGCACAGCATGTGGTATCAGGAATTGAACTCAGGTCCTTGAGCTTGCCAGGCAGGTGCTTAGATTGCCGAGCTATCACCCCAGCTTTGTGAATCTATACTAAATACTGTCCTTGGGCTCAACCCCCAAGTTCATCCTCCTATTAACTCCTTGGTATAAGTTTCCTCTGCTACTCTTTCCACTTAACCATTGCAACAGTCCAAAATCTTCTGGCATGGGCACCCTTTTCCATCTGCAGTTGCACCCCAACTCCTCTCCTCTCTTAGAGGAAGGGGCTTCTCCTTCTCAAGGTCAGTAGTTCTTCGGATGGGACCCTGTTCCATCAATGATCTCATGATTTTTAGCACCCTTAGTCTCTGATACTCTCCCCACTTCCTCTTCCTATACTCATGGGATTTGTAGGAAGGGAAAATCTTTTGCTTCATCTGACTACATCCAACATTGGAGGTGCAGGAAATGGTGACAGCTAAGATATGCACAGTCTCTAGCTTTACAGAATGCCCAATGTAGTTGAGAGCACAGGTGTACAGAAGGACAAGGAAAATGTAGCCTGCTTGAAACCATGACAGAGGAGGAGTAGAGCACATGTGGGAACACACAGCATTAACCAGGGATGGGGCCATGGGTGGCTGGGTAAAGGTATTGGGCCAGCCACCTCGGGTACATCATTCATGTCACTGGCCTCACAGTCTTCATCTAGAATGGGATAACACTAGTGCTTTATACAGTTGTTGTGAAAGTTAAGCAAATTAACATATGTAGACAGCTTAGTTCCTATCAAATGGCTTTTAATTAATATATCAGGCTCCAGACTAAACCCTTCACATACAGTATTTTATTCATTCTTCACAATAGACATATTCATTTTTCTCAATTTTTAAATAACCACCTTATTAAAATATGATTCACATGTCATGAAAGTCATTCTTTGAAAGTATACAATTCAGTAATGCCTACAATATTTAAAAAGTTCAACAACCATTCCCCTGTAGGGCTTCGGAACACAAAGGAAACCCTACAGCCATTAGCAATTATTCTCTATCTACCACTATCTCCTAAGTCCCTTGCCTATTTCCCACGAGTTTACTTTTTGTATCTACAGATTTGTCTACGCTAGGCATTTCATCCCAATGGAATCCAACAGTCCACGGTCCTTTGTGACCAGACTTTTTCACTCAAGGTGTTTTCAAAGCCCATCCATGCTGTAGCAGGTGTCACTATTTCTTTTTACAGAGGAACGATATTTCCTGCTGTATGAGAATATACCTTATTTTAGTACCTGTTTATCAACTGATGGCCATTTGGATGGTTTCTATCTTTTGGATAGAATGAGTAACACTGATATAGACATTTGTGTATCCATTTTTGAGTGCACATAGATTTTAAATTTTTGATGAAAATAATACTTTACATGGTTTTAGAAGTCAAAGATTACCCCAAGGCTCATTACAAAATGATAAACTTCTGGGGCCCAGCGGGATGGCTCAGTGGTCTAAAGCGCCTGCTTGGGAAAGCTTGGGCGGCTTCAGGGACCGAGTTTCGATCCCCAGCACCACAAGCTGCGCCAGCCCTGCCCTCAGGGCGCGGGCTGAGTCAGCCATAAAAATAAGTGAATAAGGGGGCCCGGCAGGATGGCTCAGTGGTCTAAATCGCCTGCTTGGGAAAGCTTGGGCGGCTTCAGGGACCGCGGTTCGATCCTCGGCACCACATGCTGCGCCAGCCCTGCCCACACAGCGGACTGAGCCGGTCATAAAAATGAGTGAATAAACAAACAAGGGTTCTGAAACAAGAAAAACATAAATAAATAAATAAATAAATAAATAAATGTCTAAAAAAATGAGTGAATAAGCAACTAAAGGTTATGAAACAAGAAAAACATAAATAAATAAAATAAAAAATTCTAAAAAAAAAAAAGATAAACTTCTGACCATACATGTGTCTTCCACCTGATTACTTACAACTTTATTCTGCTTAGCTTTGTATTTCAAGATGTTATGCTTATACTATGTCTTGACTGGGGCCCGGCAGGATGGTTCAGTGGTCTAAAGCTCCTGCTTGGGAAAGCTTGGGCGGCTTCAGGGACTGCGGTTCGATCCCTGGCACCACATGCTGCACCAGCCCTGCCCTCGGGGTGGGCTGAGCTGGCCATAAAAATGAGTGAATAAACACACAAAGGTTCTGAAACTATGTCTTGACTATTAAGTGTCATATGTGTTATTTGCAGGTTATAAATTATATATTTATTGTATTGCAATCATTGTTAAATTTTTCTTTTTTTGAAATTCTGTACTATATGGACTCCTACTTGTTACTGTTCTTTTCTACCTTTGTTTCTGCTATTTTTACTCTTTAAAATAAAATTAAAAGAAAAAAGAAGGGAAAAAACCAATACACATGCAAAACTTGCACAAGGGAATACAGAAAATATTACTCCAATGAAAGAATACCAAATGAAAGGATACATATTGCTTCTAAAAAATAAATTGTATATTTATATTTATATTCTGTATTTGAAAAATAAAGATGACCCTTACCCACCTGTTGACATGTACATTGAACACTTACAGCATCATCTAAAAAAGCTTATTGCACCTTTTAAAGTAAATCCATATTCTATTTTTACATGACTATGAAAAGATTCCAAATTGAGTTATGAATTTCACTATGCTCTTGCATCTTTTTCATTCCATAGGTTCCTATGTGCTTAGTTTTTTTTTGTTTTGTTTTGTTGGGGTTTTTTTTTGTTTTTTTTGTGTGTGGTTTTTTGTTGTTGTTGTTGTCTTTTTGAGACAGGGTCTCACTCTGCAGTTCAGGCTGACCTTGAGCTCACTTTTGTAGCCCAGGCTGGTCTCGAACTTGCACCGATCCTCCTGCCTCAGCCTCCCAAGTGCTGGGATTACAGGTGTGAGCCACCACACCCGGCTGTATTTAGTATTAATACACTACTAAACTCTCAAAAAGAACTAAGTACAATAGAAATACCAACAAATGAGTCTATTTCCATTTTCACACTGGCGAAGATCCTGCTGGAGTCTTTCGTCCTCCTGTGTGGTTGCACAGCCCGGCTACTGTTCATCCAGAACATCCCTTCATCGTCCTGGGAAAGCCCCACTGCCCGGGCTGGATCCCTTGTTTCAGGATCACAGGCCTTCCACTTTCTTGTTCTACTTCTTTGTTTTAAAGAGCACATCCTCTACTAGATTCCTGTAAGTGAATGTCGCATGTGTTTCTTGAGAAATTTTGCACACTGGGTGTCATTTTCCCTGAGAATTCTGAAGGAATGGCTCCAGGGTTGCTGTTGAGAATTCCGAAGCCATTTGGACACTCATAAAAATGTTTACAATATTTTCTTCATGGCTGGTGTTCACAAATGTTTTGATTACATATCTCCATGTGGGTCTGCTTTCATCCACTGTCCTGAGTATTCAGTGGTCTCTCTCTATTATAGAAATCAAAGACTTCTAGTTCTGGCAAGTTCTCATCCATGTCCCTTTATCTCTCTTCCCTCTCCTTCTTTTTCCCCCTCTCTTCTTTGTCTCTATCTTTATAGTTTTTACAATTTCTATATTCTCTTTCCCTAGCATTACATCTATTTGTGTATTGCACCTCTAGGGTTGATATTCTAATTTTACCCCCAGCCCCAGATACACCACCATTTTCTGCTTCTTGGCTTCCGTGATCTGTCAGAAAGCAGCTCTCAACATTTTTGTTTTTAAACAGAATTAAATATTTTATTTCTGTTATTATTGCCATTATTTCTCAGCCCATAGTGTCCTGCTGTAGCAGAATGCCGCAGACTGCAACTTAAAACAGAAACATATTGGCTTATAATATGGAACACCAGGAAATCCAATGTCAGGATATTTGGGATTTTTTGCCAAGTCACCACATGGTGGGAGAAAAAAGGACAAAAGCAGGAGGGAGCTGAACTTTCCCTTTATAACAGTATGGATTTGCCACAAGGGCAGGACCTTCAGGGCTTAATCACCTCTCAAAGACTCTACTTCAACTATAGGAAACGCCAATGTTCAAACCATAGCAATAGTCAAAAATTCTTTTTCTCTTGATATTCCTTTTCCTTTTAAACCAATATACAGATCAGGATTGGATGTGGAATGTGCTTGCTCTTTATATAAACTTTTTTTCCAATCCTGTTTCAGCTTCATCTTGCACCCTAGACTTTAAAGAAATCTGGTGCCTCCAAGTCCTAAGCTTTGCTGAGTGCTCTTTCTACTTGTGGTAGGAGATAAACTGTGATGTGAACTGATTATTGCTGGCTTCTCACACCACAGGCTGAGGTATGAGAAGTTCTGTCATGTGTGCTGCAGTGCTTTCTGAATCCATGTATTTCCCAGCCTCTCCTGGAATCTCTGTACACCACTGCCTCCTTCTGTATTGGCAACCATTAGATTTAGAATTCCATAAGGTTAGGGACTGTGTGTTGGCTTCTCAACACTGTACCAAGCATTTCCAAAGTGTGAGCTGAGTAAACTAATAGAGAGCGCTAAGCTGAGAC
>PVJA010010101.1:0-13421 GCA_004027025.1 Myocastor coypus
AAAAAAAAAAAAAAAAAAAAAAAAGTCCAAATAAACAATAAAGGGGCCCAGCAGGATGGCTCAGTGGTCTAAAGCGCCTGCAGACGGCTGCAGGGACCGCTGTTCAATCCCCGCCACCACATGCTGTGCCAGTCCTGCCCTCAGGTCAGGCTGAGCCGGCCATAAAAATAAATAAATAAACAAAAGTTCTGAAACAAGAAAAAAAAAAAAAACAATAAAGTCATGCACTTGAAATTTCTGAAATGATAGTAACTGAAGTAAAGAAATAACTCCATCAGGCTACTGAAGAAATGAGGTCAGAAATAATCTTTAAGGTAAAAAAACAAATGACAATATCACAAAAGAATTGCTCAGCTCATCGAAAGAAGATATAGATTAAAAAGTAGAGGAGAATAGAAAAATGATGGCAACATTGAGTCAGCAATACAGGAAAGAATTACAGTGCATGAAACAGATTCAAAGAGATATCCAGGAAATTAACAGTTCCATTGAAACCTAACAAAGCCACCTGAATGAAATGGAAAGACCTTGAAGGCCATGTTGCAGGTAGTGATTTTTTTTTTTTTCATAAAAACACACTTCATTTGTTTATTTGGTACAGGGTCTCATTACCCAAGTCAGATTCATAGTGATCCTCCTGTCTCAGCCTTCCCAGCACAGGGATTACAGGAATGTGCTACCACGCCCAGTTTTTGTGGCTGACACAGTGCACCTGGGATTCGGGGGCTGGCATGGCATGGGTACCAGGAATCAAAATTGAGTTCTTGCATTTTCCAGGCAGGCACCTAGATCACCAAGCCAACTCCCTGGTCCTGCTGTTTGTGATGCTGAAAGGAAACATTTAAAAAAAAAAAATAAGGAATAAGGAAGTAATTCAACAGCTTCAAGATGATACAAAGAAAAACAGTATAAGATTAATAAGTATCAATAAAATAACAGGAGTCAGTACAAATAATATAAAAAGACTTTTTGTGAAGGTAGCAGCAGAAAATTTCCCAAACATGAAAAAATAATCAAACATACAGGTAAGTGGGACATATAGAACTCCTATGAGCCATAATCAAAATAAATATGTATCTAGACACATAATAATCAAGATTCTGGAAACTGAGCGGTACAGCAGAATATTAAAAGCTGTTGCAGAAAAGAAGCAGATAATCCCACAATGGAAAGCCCATCAGAATCATGACAGATTTCTTGACATGACCCATCAAGACTGGAAGTCTTGGAAACAGCTGGATGCCCATTAACAGATGAATGGATAAAGAAAATGTGGTTTTATATGCAATAGAAGATAAATTTGAGACATTTTTTAGGTAAATTAATGAGTCGTGAACCAGTTTTTAAGTGAAATAAGTTGGGCACACACAGCCCGATAGCTCAGCAGATTGAAGTGCCTGATTAGGCAGATGCAGGCCCAGCATTCAATATCTGGCCTGCCATGCTGGACCCGCCCCCAGAGCACACTCAGTGGGTGTGGTGACACTTGGGAGGCTGAAAACCAGAAAGGATCACTATATGTCCTGTCTGTGTAGTGAGACCCTGTAGACCTTGCGCTAAAATGCATTAAATAAATAAATAAATAAATAAATAAATAAATAAATAGGCACGCATGTTTAATCCTAAACTATCTTTGTGAGAAATGGGAAGTGTAAATAAGGACCAAAGTGGATGATAGATTTTGAAAAGAAGAGAAATAATGTTTAACTTAGAAGGGGAATAAAGGAGGGAGGTGAGGAAAGAGAAAAGAATGCTTTTGTAAATAACTAGGGCCAGTTAAAGGCAGGAGAAGGGACTGGGAATAAAGGAAGCAAGATATGTCATGCACAGGTAGAAATTCCTATGATGAATGCAATTGTTATGCACATCAAGTTTACCAATAAAATTAATTTTAAAAATTGCATCATAATAAAAAATACAGAGTTCTACCTGTGTGTAATATCAGCTGGCTTTGATCATAATTGTTAAGATCTATTGATTAAATATAGGCTGAAAAGTAAAGACATTTTAATTATAGCATTCCTTCTATCTACTAGTAGGAAAATATTGATGAGGCAATTATTTAATCGCTATAAGTTACAATTTTTATGGAAAGGGTGAGATACATTCTGATTTGCTCTTTTCATAAGTTCCAACACGTGGTGTATATAACATCCTCTTAAGGTGAACTTCAGTCTCATTTTAAGCTCATTGACTTAAAAATACTTTATGTATATTTATCTCTCCTAATTTATTGGTATTGATTTCTAAATTTTTGTTTATGAACAATTATATTATCATATTGCTCTGTCTATACCTTGCTATGCATAAGTTAGGTGTTAGTATTCTAAGTTTATGTTGTAGTATGAGTTAATTGACCTAACATGATTTTTACAAGGCCATCTCTCTCCCTGTACAGAATAACATCTTTAGAACCTAGGTGACTGATTATGTGTGGACTCCTATTGATTCTGTTCTATCCCATTAGTCTTATAATTGCCTCTAATATTCCAAAGTGGGAATCACACAGAGCTTGGTTTATTTAAGTTTGCCTTAGTGTCAAAGTGTTTTGGGAATTCACATTCATTTGAGAATTTCTATAAAATATAAAACTGTAGAAATCTGTTAATTTTCACAATTTGCTAGAAATTTGAGTATGTGATAAAAGTGCAGGATAATTTTAAGGCTATTAAGAAATTCATTGTGCTGATTCTTACCCACTAGGAACATGAAGCAATTGTCTATTTGGTTAGACCTTTGAATTCTGTAGCATTATTCACAGATTTGAGGGTGGCAACTTTCATAATTTTATTAGGTATAATCCTGGGGTTTATTATTAGCTGTTATACACTATTAAGTCAAGTAGTCAACCAGTTCCTCAGTTTGCTTGACATATTTCCACAAATGTGATCATTAATGAAATGAGCCAAAATATTTGCAGCTAATTTATTATTCAATGCTTCTCTGTAAGTCTCCCTTCTCTGTCCTCCCCATCAAGTTCTGTGAATATGATGAGGGTAAGGGGTCCAGATGGGTGCATCATGAAGGTCTGGGTCACAGGAAAGTATCAGCAACTTGGAGCTTTCTAAGAGGGAGCTATGAACTTGCTCATTTTCCTCATGAGATATTGGGTTTATGATTTGAGGATGTAAGCAAACGACTTTAGCTCCCCAAATTACCAGAGAAGAATGTATTTTTTTTTCCTTCTTGGCTTTTCTGTTCAAATTGTTTTGTTGCCTAGAAAGCGGTAACTGTGCAGAAAACAGAGCACTCATGGAGTGTTATCTTCAAACCTATAAAGATCCTCTTTTAAAATTCTGTCAGTTTATTTTCAATTATTTAGGTTTTCCAAGTATGTAATTTTGTCTCCTTTCAGTAACGACAATTTACTTTTTGTCATTCCTAATCTTTAAACCTTTTAAAAATATTATTGTCTCAAATATCTTGGAATTTTTCATCAATGTTGCATGGTGTTGGTAATAGTGAATATCCTAGCTTATTCCCTACTTAAGGAAGAACTCATTATGTCTAGATTTTTTTCTTATCTACCTAAAAAGATGATTATTTGATGATGTTGCTTTTTTTTTTTTTTTTGTTTTGCTATTATAGGGGATGGCGGCCCCCAACTGGGTTGATTTTATCCTAGCAAAAGTGGCTCTAGTTTAGCTTTTATTCCACCCACATTAAGATGTTGTAACTCTTTCACTCCTTCCCCACCTTTGTTAAAATCTTATAAGCCTAAGATAGATCAGAGGAAAACAGAACTGATTACACAGAAGAATCCCTTGACTTGAGTCAACAGCTACCCATTCCATCATGGTTGCCATGGAAACTAAGATGGTATTTAAGCAGAGATGAAACAAAGAACAAGGTCAACTGTGTTTCTGATCTGTAAGGATTGGGGAAGAGTTGGACATCTAAGATCTGTAACCCAGGAAGGGTCTGCTGGCTGGCTTTATCAATAAACTGCTCTTTCCCAATTTTCAGTCTGACATGGAAATCATCTTGTCATTTTACTACTAGTATGGTAAATTACATGGACAGATTTTTCAATGGTAAATCACTTTACCTATATGATCAGCTTCACTTCGTCATAATGTATCATCCTTTCTATGTATTCTTGCCAAAATTTTCTAATATCTCAGTGGGATTTTTGTACCTAATGTCAACGTGGTCTGTATATCACCTGTATTTTTCCTTTTCTATAATATCTTTGTTGGTTTCGAAAAGCTAGGCTATACTCTCAGAAGGTATTTGAAAGCGCATTCTTTCTCTTCATTGGAAATATTTGTATAATATTAATATTAGTTACTTAAATGTTTGAAATCATTTGCCAGTGCACTCAGCCAAAGTTAGAGTACTCTTTACACGGGAAGATTTTAAAACTGAATTTATTTTAATAAGTTCCAAATTATTTGGAAAGATTTAAAAGGTTTTAATAGGTTATTGCTTGTAAGGAAATTGTTCACCTCATCTAGAAGTTCACATTTACTCACTTTTAAATGCATCTTCACTATATTATTTCATTTTCACTGGAGTTAATTTACTTTATTTAGTTTCTTATGCTTAAACATCAAATTGTTGATTTTTGAAAATCTTTTTCTAATGTATATTTGCAGATGATACATTTCTTTTGATCATTGTTTTAGGTCCATTGAACAAAGTTTAAATTTTGATAAGTTAGGCTTTCCTTATATAATTTAATATTTAATTTAATATTTCTTGTGTTGTCTATTATTGTTTCCTTTCAATTTATACTTGTTTGAAATGGTGTTGCCTCATTTTAAATAGTGGATGAACTGTTTAATTAACTTTTTAAAGTTGTTTCTATTTTTAAAAATCATTAATTAATGAATTAATTAATTTATTACATGTTCTTGTTGCACAGTTCAGGCTCATAGTGATCCTCCTGTTTCAGCCTCCCCAGCACTGGGATTACAGGTGTGCACTACCATGCCCAGTTTCAGTGGCTGCTATGGTGTGCCTGGGCTTCTGGGGCTGGTGCAGCATGTGGTACTGGGGATCAAACTTGAGTCCTTGCACTTGCCAGGCCAGCACTTAGACCATTGAACTATCTCCTGACCCCTTCTTAAGTTATTTCTAGGTTGATGATTGAGCCCAAAAAGTACTCTGAAGTTATTCTAAATACTTCAAAATTTGTTGATGTTTGTTTAATGCGGCAACATGTAGTTTGTGTGTTTAAATATTCCATATGCATTTTAAAGATTACATAGCTTTTACTTGTTGTATATAATATAAAATTAGGTCATTTATGTTCTGTTTTTTTCTTCATATATATTTTGTTAAATCAGTTTGTTCTATCAGCTCTTAGGATTATAAAATGCTCAAATATTCACTTTTGTAGACTTTGCATGATATATTTCCATGTTACATTGCTAGTGAATATAGATCTAGAATTTTTTGTATCTTTCAGGTAGATTGACTCAGTAATGTTATGAATTATGCTTCTTCTCTGCTAATGTTCTCGTCTTAACATTTTTAAATTCTGTTTCTATTTCATAGAATATATTTCCCAGAAAATATATTTCTGTCCTTATATTTCAAATTTGTCTCTTAAAAGAATTTAGAATTAAACATTGCATTTTTAAGATCTTGGATGATAATACTAGGTTTTGTGTGACAATTCTCTATATAATCCTACATATTTGTATAATTTTTTAAAATCTGAGCTTTCCTTACCATTTATCTGTTTTATCTTGCTTTATGCTTTTTTTTATCTCCTTTTATTAGAATTATACATACCTGACAAATTCTTATAATGTTTGAAATTATAGTTCTAATGGTAATAATTTTTATATGTAACTGAGTGTATTTAATTTGGTTTTCATTTTGGATTGGATATTTTTGCTAGATATAATATCCTTTTCCTTATTCTTTTGAGATAAAGTCCCACTATGGAGTGCAGGCTAGCCTTGAACTTGCTTTTGTAGCTGAGGCTGGCCTCTAGTTTATGGTGATCCACTTGCCTCTGCCTCCTGGTTGCTGGGATTACATGTTTGATTTATACATAAATTTCTTTTTTTTTTTTTGTCTTTTTTGAGACAGGGTCTCACTATGCAGTTCAGGCTGGCCTTGAGCTCACTTTTGTAGCCCAGGCTGGTCTCGAACTCGCACCGATCCTCCTGCCTCAGCCTCCCGAGCGCTGGGATTACAGGCATGAGCCACCACGCCCGGCTTATACATAAATTTCTAAATTAACTGTATTTAATAGTACAAAATTTACATGCCTTTTATCTAGTTTTCATAATTTCTGTTGAAAATTATCTTTAATGTTTTATTTGTTGCTTGTATATTTGTCTTCTTTCAGGTAAATAGCATATTAAGGTATTTTTCACAGTAGGTTTCCGTCTGTTTGTTTTTAAAATCACTTCAAAGAATATTGCTTACTTCTCTCATCCTAAAGTGATGTCAAACTCTGAAAAATTTGAAACACGAAAACTTAAATCTCTAAGAATCTGGTAGTTTATAGATATTCTAAAATTCTAATGTAATTTATTTAATATTTGAAATTACATACTTTTCTATTTATTCAGATGTCAGATATTGTAATATTTGTTTTTGTATAAAGTTATTTTGATTGACTTTTCAAAGTATTACCAGCATATTCTGAATATTCCTTTCCTCTCTTTCCCCTTATGTTCCTTCTTCTGTCTCTCTATTCTTTTCTGATTCTTTCCTTTCCTTTTTCCTTTCTTCTTGCTTTCTGTCTTCCTCCTTTGTTCTCTTCCTCTTTTCTTCCTTAATTGCCTTCTTTCTTCTTTCCAACTGGGTGTTGTAGTTATAACTTCAAAACATATTAATATGACATTTCTGTAAATTTATTTTCAAATGGTAATCCATGTCAACTTAGTCTTCTGAATAATTTAATAATGATATAACTAGTAGTAACCAAGTTACACAAAGTTTAGGTAGCTTTATCTGGAAATTTCCTGGAACAACCTACCTATTCTTTTTTTCATGGAGTGATATATCTATATATCTATATCTGTCATCTATATCTCTTATTTTCCCATCCTACTCTTCTTTTTATTTCTCCAAATTTTAGTCCATGTTTCTTTTCCTCTATGTTCCGTTCTCCTTTTTGTAGAAAACATACATCTCTTTTCTGATCACTTGTCATGTTAAAAAACAAGGGCTCAGTTCTGACAGTCATGATAAATAGGAAACAGTAAATATGTCAAGGTAAAGCACAAGAAAAAACAAAGACACATTTATATTATATAGATGACATAGCCTATCCCTGATCTAGTGCAGTATTTTTAGCCATTTCTGCTTCAGGTTAAACAACTCCTCCATGTTTGTATAAGGAAATGTATTTGCATTGTCTTTCTTTTCAGAGGCACATCTCTGTTATTTATTTATTTATTTATTTATTTATTTATTTATTTATTATGATTCTGAGGAAACTGATTGTGAGCTCAACGCGTAGAAACAACCTGATGATTATTTTCCTTGGCTATGCCATCATTAACAAAGATTCTTCTCATAGTGATACAGAAATAGTTCCCCCCAAGAAGTCCATTTAGACTCTGTTTTTTTTTTTTTTTTTTTTTTTTTACTAGGGATTGAACTCAGGAACCTGCCCTTGTCAGGCAGGCACTTACACCACTGAGCTATGTCTCCAGCCCCTACTTAGACTCTTTTGTGTTGCTGTACTAAAACCAGAAGCTGGGCTGGGAAGATAGCTCAGTGGAATAAGTGCTTGCCTGGCAAGTGCTAGGTCATGAGTTCTATCCCTAGTAACACACACACACACACACACACACACACACACACACACAAAACAATAAGCAAAACATAGGCTGGGTAACATACAAAATAGATTCATTTGTTCATGATTCCAGGAGCTGTAGGGTCCCAAGAGTATGGCCCCAGTCCTGATGAAGGTCTTCTGGCTGTTTAACATCATAATGGAATAGTGGAAGGGAATTGGTCATGTGAAGGATGGGCCAAGCGTGTGCTGTACCCTTACCTTGTAACAACCTTCTCTTGTGAGAAATCATCTAGAAACAGAGCTACTCTAGTTGTACGAGAGGAGTATTAATCCCTTCTGAAGGTTGTGCTCCATGTTCTAATTGTTTCCTAGTAGATTCCACTCCTTAAGATTTTATCACATTGACGTCATTACACTGGGGACCAAGCTCCCAGCACATACAGCTTTGGGGAACAAACAACATCTAAACCATAGATGAGACTACTGTCTGACCAATACATGGAACACTGCTTTTGTATTTCTTTACCACCTTAATGGTTTTTCATTAGATAGTAGGTATTATCAGTATTATGGGGGTCTAGGAAAGTAGCTCAGTGATCTAAGTACCTGACTGGCAAACTCAAGGATTTGCATTTGATCCCTGGTACCTCATACTGTGTTGGACCTAGAATCCTGGGTGTGCTGCTCTAGCTACTGAAACCCGGTGTAGATTTCCCTGTAATCACAGCACTGGGGAGGTTGAGGCAGGAGGATCACTACAAGTCCTAGCTGCATAGCAAAAGCCTATACCGACTAAGTAAATGGAAGATTAAAAAATTAGTATTATGGGAATGAAAATATAGGTATTTTAATCTTCATTTTAGTTTTTAACCGGCAAATAAGCTACTTGTGGGCCACTGTTATTCTATAAAAAGTTATCTATGAATGTTTAGAGTTTCTCTAAAATAATTTTTCACCTTAGGATTACAACAGTATTTCCCCCAATTTTTATTTTTTTATTAATACATGTTTGTGGTACATAATAACTACCTTCTTGTGAGGAGTTTGCACATGTAGGTAACCCATCTCTATTTTTTATGTCCTTCATTCCATCCCTCCTCCCTTATCTCTCCATCCCCTTTTCTTTTGCAAGAGATCCATCAGCTTACATCTTGTTATCTATCTTTATTTTTCTCATTGATATAATCTGGATTTCTCATGTAAGAGAACCCATGTGATATTTAAGATTGCATGCCAATTTATCTTAACCTTATGGCCTCTAGATAAAGAAGGATGCATCCAGGATCGTTACTAAAGGTCCTAGGTGGCCAATCAGATCCCTTCACTGTAACTGGACATAATACAGCTATCCTCCAGATCTGAACTCTGAGTTGTTTAACTTACTATTTACTGGCAGTTCTTCTTTATCCAGATTTGTAGAGTCTTACTCAATGCAGACAAAGTTTGACATTTAACCAAAGAATCAAGAATTCCTATAAAAATATTCTAACATAATCCTGTGCATAGCTTCTCCTCACTTTGTACCATAAATTCCACTTCATCAGCTGCCCCAAACTCTTCTATTTCTTCAACAGAGCATCATTGTTCTTAGGCTCTCCATCCATGTGCCACAGTTCTACAAGTGCATTTAGGCAGAAAGCTAAGGATATTTCAAGGTTTGTTGCCTTTGTTTCCCTTCTTTCAAGGATTACAATCTGAGGCTCCTTATTGTCTAGTATCTACTTATAGTAGGTCCATGTATTCTGTCCAGTGTTCCAGCTGTTCATATAAAGGGGAAAGTCTATTATTACTTACTCTATCAAGGATAGAAAGACACTAATTAGAATAATGAAAAAATGACTAAGAAGCTAGTTTTCCTTGAATTAGAAGATACTTCTATTATTTTCTGAAAGGATACTTGAAATGCAAGATGTGTTCTGAACACAGTGCAAAAATGTACCAAATTTAATATAAGTTAACTTACATGTCAAACTCCTTCATAATGATTCTTTGCTTCTGAATCTTAGAGGATAAAAGAATTGGATTTTTCTCCTGTGAATGTCAGTCAAACTTAAAAAAAAAGAAGGCCAGTTGTTAGCAATAGAATAGCTATTGATTGAACTCACTAAGTATTTCCCTGAGAAAACTATCAAAGTATTGACAAAGCTAGAACCATGTTAAAAATATACGTGTACAGCTCAGAGAACAGATGGAATAAATAACAGAGGAATTTAGAAATAATTTTTTAAACTCTTGCTGAATGTTTTCCATATGCTTCAGAATTGCCAATCATACTCTCTAAGTCACTGTAATATTGATCTTAAAATAAAATCTGGTTTACATATCTTTACTGTCTGATACTACACACTGTAGTTAACATGACATTTATAAAAACAAACATCCTATTAAATAAATTGAATTAGTCATACAGAGAGCATTTACCTATGTCCTGAAGCACTGAAGGAGAGAAAGAGAGGAAATAAAGACGTGAGATGGCAGCGGGGCTTTTTCGGGATCACTGAAGTCCCGCCACCACACTGTGACATTCGGCCCATCGCTGCTCAGCTGCATCCACCCACCGGCAGAATGTCAGCCCAACTCCCAGCACTCTCTCCACCACGTGTTTCCAGTTTTCTGGTTGACTTTAAGAGTGTAGGATATTTTCCCATCTTTTGATATCTCTCTGGCTACCGTGCCAAAGGCTTCCTAGCATTCTGAGGGCAAGAACTGAAGGTCCTTATTAAATTGACAAAACGTTGGTAGTTGTTGGAGCTAAGGTGACTCACACACAGCAGTATTTCCTGGCTTCTTTGGTATCAGCCTTCTGCTCTTCCTTTCACATCTTTCACTGGTAGCATTAGCCTTAAGAGTTTTTTCTTTCTCCACGTAGGCCTTTTGTTGCTTCACTTTACAGTCAAGTTTCAAACACAGCTTTATGCATGCTCAACCATCTTTATCTCTGAGGATGCTGTCTTTCATTGCTTCCTCTTTTCTTCATTCAGGCATTTAGAAACTACAGCTTACTGGTATGAACTCCAGCTACACCCCAGAACCTTTGGCTGACATATATATATATATATATATATATATATATATATATATATATATGTCACATATATATATATACACATATATATATATATATATATATATATATATATATATATATATATATGTTTTTTAATGCATTTAATATAGGCGATCACTGCACAGCTTGGACTTGTAGTGATCCTCCTGTTTTTGGCCTCCCCAGCACTGAGATTACAGTTGTGCATCATCAGGCTGGGTTTCAGTGGCCAACTCGGCACATCTGGGGGTGGGGCTAGTGCGGCTTGCAGTGCCAGGGATCGAACCCTGGTCCTTCCACTTGCCTGGACAGGCACTTAGTCTGCTGAGCTATCTAACTGACCCTATGGTTGTAGTTACTATATTGATTATTCTTTTAGCACTATTAATCTGGACCCAGGGTTGGTAGCCATTCAAAAAGACTTTCTGGAGTTTGTAGGTCTCTCTACTCTTGCTGGTTAGTTCTTGGTGAGGTTTTTGGTTTGTTTGGCTTTTATTTGTTTGTTTATTCCTGATCCCAGATGAATTTTGTGAGGAAAATGTTAACTGCACATTCATGCTATCTAGCTGTAGATCCTTACCACTAGATCCTTATGTTTGTTAGGAGTGTAATGTATTCATTTTATTTGAGCATAACTGTACAAAGATACTAACCTTGGTACAGGCTCATGTATCCTCAACAGATGACTTAGCGCCCACTTTTAAGGCCACTGAGCAGTCCCTTCTCTTGATATTTGCCCATTGAAAATGAAATTACTACATTGTTTAAATATCTCTAGCATTATTCAGAACAACAAATATGTAGAGATAGAAATATATATTGACAGATGAACATAAAGAAATTATAAGGTGTATGTTATATATTTATATGTACTCATAAATGAATCAATATCTCTTTATAGCTGGATACAGATATACCTCACATGCAAAAAGAAATATTACCCAGCTTCAAAATAAGAAAGTGATCCTATCATTTGCAATGACTCATATTAAATTAGAGAACATCATAGTAATTGAGGTAAGTGAGACAAAGAAAGGAACATGCTGCACAATCTTGATTATATGTAGAATCTTTACAAATAAATGAATAAATGGAAACTGAGGCTAACACAGTAGCTGCCAGTATGGGAGCAGGAGGACACATGGGAACATGTGGGTCACTGTGTGCGAAGCCGCACTGACTTAGCTTAGCTATATTCAGGAATCTAGTGCACAGTGTGAGGGCTGTAGATGCTAAAATTGTGTAGTGTGCTGCTAATTTGATACAGGAATAATTGAGGTTTCCTTCCCATACGTACACAAGAAGAAAGGAAGTACACTTGATGTTAAGTTTGTAAATTTGCTTGATGGTTGTGATTACTTCATTTCATTTTTCTTTTTCCTTATAAAATTTTTTCCAGATTGTTTGCATTTTCTAGACATCTGGGAATTCTGAACCTTCACTATTCTTCTGAAGTTATCATTTTCTATTTCCTGTTCTTCCTGGACATCTCACATTATGATCCTTCTTTGTGTGTAAGGTTAAAATCTTCACACAGTGCTCTTTTTGGTCTTCAAAACCCTGGCTTTTAGGGATCTAGGGCCACTTCCTAACTTCCTGTTCACACTTTTGCCCTTTAGTAACCTTGGGAGCTCCAATCCTGTAGCCCATGCTTGGTTTTGTTTTCATTTTGTAACTAGTAACTTTCCTTCTAAGAATCTTTTTCTTCCCACATTTGAGTGTTTGAGTTTTCCTGGACCTCATACAGGAATCAGGATGCAGACAGAGTAACCAGGGCCAGCTCAAGACAAAAGAGGCAAGCTGCACAATGACAGTGGGCACGTGGCTGGGAGGGCCAGGCTCTTGAACACGGCATTCTGGCGCACTATTCAGAAAGGTAAATGGCCAATCTGGAAGGCACACAAGAAAGATCCTAATTGGATTTATGAGGACAAAAATTTAGGTTGAAAAGACTTTATTACAGAAAAAGCAGCCAGAATTGAGCAAGGAATGTGGGTTTGAGGGAGACTGCTCTGAGCGTCAGGTGGCATACTTGCTAGTGGTTGAAGACTCCTCTTATGGACTGGTAGGGGCATGTGTGGGTAGGATTGTCTCATTTTAAGGCCAGGGCTATGTTTTGCAGTTTACTTTCTTGAGATTTCCCCCACATGGCTGAAATCACTGCTTCTTACAGTTTTTCAATACAATTCCTTGATGTGGATTTATAAATTTTTTCTTTCTTTCTTTCTTTCTTTCTTTCTTTCTTTCTTTCTTTCTTTCTTTCTTTCTGTTCTTTCTTTCTTCCTTTCTTTTAGCCTTGTACTTGCCAGGCAGGTGCTGTGCCACTGAGTTAACTCCCCAGCCCAGTCTTGTAAATTTTAAAAATAAGACAGCTGTTTCCTAGTGAAAGAAGATATCTATTATCCAGTCTGTCCTCTTTCAGTTGCTTCAAGCATTAGCACTATGAAGATCCAACTATTTCTATGTCATCTGATTTTGTCCCTGACTTCTGGTTGTTTGGGACTGCGTGTTCTTTTAGAAAAACCAAGAGAGGCTAGATTAAGGGTAAGACACAGGCTGAGACAGATATTCTAGCTCAGAAATTCCTCTGTATTATGAACTCAGTGGTGGATATCCCATGACTCAAGGAGACACACCAGGGAATGACAGGCCTTGGGGATT
>PVJA010010101.1:13521-58586 GCA_004027025.1 Myocastor coypus
CTTCCTTCCTTCCTTCCTTCCTTCCTTCCTTCCTTCCTTGCTTCCTTCCTTCCCTTCTAGATTTCTGAAACCACATAACTAGAGGAGGGAGTCTGTCTCACTCCAGCCTATAGAAACTTAACATCTGGCTTCTCATTTATTGATTGTAATCAGTGTTCACCAAAGGACCTGAATCCTTCACCCTTTTTAAAATTTTATTTCAGCTCTCATTTTTTATTAATACATGTGTACATTACATACTGATTGCATTCTTTGTGGGGAGTTGGTGCACATTAATAGGATATTTTCATATTTTTTATCCCCTCCCTCCTCGCCCTCCCTTCAGCCCATATTTTGTTCCCCTTCCCTTTTGTAAAAGCTCTATTGCCCTGTTTCCTGTTATTTGTCTTCTAATTAATTAATTAATTAATTGCATATTTAGGACAAAGTATACGGGATCTCACTATATAGACTGGACTAGTAGTGATTCTCCCATTCTTGGCCTCCCAAGCACTTGAATTACAGGTGTGTGCCACCACACCCAATCTCAATCTCTGTCTCAGTGTGCCCCAGGGATGAGGCCAGCACGGCATGAGGGGGATTGAACCCTGGCCACTGGGCTCTGTTTAAACAGGCACTTCAGTCCGCTGAGCTCTCTGGCTAGCCCTGTGTTATCTGTCTTCTACTTTGCTCTTCATGTTTTGAGTTTATCCTATTAAAGAAACCATGTGGTCCTCAAGCTTGTGTGTCCGGTTGATTTCACTTAATGTTATGTTCTCAAGGAGCACCCATTTTCCTACAGATGACTCCCATTTGCTCTTCTTTATGTGAGACTAGTACCAGATTGTGTGTGAATACTACGTCTCCTTTATCCATTCATCTGTTGATGGATGCGTAGGCTGCTTTCAAGGTTTAGGTACTAAGTACAACTAAAGGGCAACAAAGGGACTGCTAGTAGGAAGCAAGGAGGCAGATCTTTTGGAAATGTGAAGGGATACAGAAGAACGAGGGTGAAGGAGCAGAAAGGGAAAGAAGACTTAAGATACATCACTCAGATGTACCAAATACTCGCAATGATAATAAACATTATATTTCATAAACATGAACTAATAATAATAATAGTAATAAAATTAGGGAAAGACGATTTAGAGAAGGAAGAAGAGAGGTGAGTAGGAAGGGTATTAAAAAGAATCAAGCTGTATTATATACATGCAACTACTTCCCAAGATGAAGGTAAACTTCATTTACTACAAACATGTACTAATAACACAAACAAAATGATTCGTCTATTTCAAATTGTACTACTATAAACACACGTACACAGCATTACTCTAATATGATATCTTTACCTGTTTTGGTAAGATACTTCAAAGGGCAATGGCTGAGTGAAATGAAATTTCTAGCTTTAGTTCTTTTGAGCATTTCCATAGTGACTGCACAAGCTTGAACTTCACTTTTGTATGAATAGTGTTGAATAGAACGCCAAATCTTCTGTGAGCGGCGTCTGTGTGCCTGCGTGTGCATGTCGCATGGCTTTCTCTAGGAAGGACTGCAGCCTTTTTTTCTCCTTGATAGGCATGACTGTGACATCCTCAGTGGCAGTGGCTCTGACACAGTGACATGAATGGTCCGAGCAGCCAGTCTGGGGTTGGGGTTTGTGAGCTTGGATGTGCTACAATTTGACAGTGGTAAGATAAAGAGCATTCTTTCCAAGTCAAGCTCACAGAGGAGTCTGCAGCCTCCACCGCTGGGCTTTCAGTCATTTCAGCAATCGCTTTCCTCAGCAAATACTGCTGTTCCTCATAGCATCGGGCTTCTGAGCAGCTCCATAATAGCTCTTGGGAAAGCTGTTTCACGCCCAGAGTTGTCCACTGGTCCCGCTGGATTTTATACACCGGTATTAATTATAGTCATTGCTGGTAATGCTAGAGGTTTTCCTGTTCCCTTTGCTTTTCCGTTGCCTCGTATTAATTTGATTACCCAAGGCGACTTCGTTGAGAGCGCTATATACAATAAGGTGTGTTATTAGCAGTAGTTTTGAAAATCATTTGCAAGCAAATTGCTATGTCAGTGCCCCATAATAATGTCGACTACCTCTATTCTTTCTGAAGTCCTTTTTATTTCTTCAGAAATAAGTCACACTCTTAAGAACCTTTGCTCTAAACTAAAATGTGAACCAGTATGCTTCATAATGGAGTCCCCTCCCGAGTAATAACATTATTCCTTCCTAAGGGGACTGTGCATATAGCAGTAAAAAGAACGGAGCCCATGCTTTGCCTCGGAGTTGTGCCACAGTCTTTTCAAGCACTTCCCTCTATTTGGGAGAGCGGAGGCTTTTTCTTCTAATTTGGAAGGACGTTTTCAAGGACATTTTTTTTTTCTTTCCTAATCCTTTCTTGAGCTGCCTGTGCCAGGAAAGCTATTCTGACTCTTAGTTTATTGCTCGCATTTGTCCACTCTTGCTTTCTGACTCCCCTTAAAACATCTAAATCCTTTCAATCACAGTGTTCTGTTTGAAGCCTCCCACTCATGTGCCCATGCGATAGTATTGGAAAACTTTAAAGTAGAAATATGTTTCTTTCTGGGACAATTTTTGAGCACAGCACAGAAAATATTTCATTCTGATAATGTGTGAAGGCAGGATGAGTTACATTATCTATGCTCTACCTCTGCTATGGGGGCTCCCTTGTTAAGAAACATGGGGGAGGGTGGAAGCCCCTCGAGCTCCTCATCTTTGGAGAGAAGAGGCCAAGAGTGTTCTAATTTTCCTCAGAATGATGACCAGCTTCTGCTAAAGATCAGCTGCTGCCCTGAGTTAATTTCTAATCATAGCCGTTATTTATTAAGCTCATACTCTTATCCCAGTTTATCTAAAAGTGATTCATATGCAAATGTATCATATCTCCTTTCTAACAGTATATAATTTACATACACGCTTAATCATTAAAAGGATAATCTTGGTAGCCTTTACTAGATTCACAACATTGTGTGACTATCACTGCCATCTGTTTCCAGAAATCTTTCCTTATCAAAATACAGAAATAAAGAAATAAAGAAATAAAGAAAAGCAGTGCTCCAAAAGAGTCACTCCATGCTTTGCCTTCCCGTGCCCTGGTATCCACCAACCTATCTTTTGTCTCTGAGAGGAATTTACCGATGGGAGCGATCTCCCATACGTGGGATTGCATAGTATGTGAACGTTGGTTGCCTTAGCAAAATGTGAAGGTTTTCCCGTGTCATAGCATGAACTAATATTTTACTACTTTTTATGGCTGTATGGTATTTTCTTGTATGAGTATACCAGATTTGCTCCCTGGCTCACTGTTTGATGGACATCTGCGTTGTTTCTAGCATTTGACTGTTAGAGATAATGTTGTCTTGAGTACTTGTGTATGAGTTTTGAACATTCAGATATATGTATACATATATATTGTTTTCACTTCTCTTGTATAAAATACAATCACAGGGACATATGGTAACTATGTGTAACTTTTTAAGGAACTGCCAAATTGTTTTCCAAAGCAGCTGCACCATTTACATTCCTACCAATAACGTATGAAAATTTGAATTTCTTCACATTTTTTCCAATATGTTATTGTCTTTCTGATTATTGCCTCCCAGTGGGCGTGAAGTGTGCCTGTATCGTAGCTTCTATTATATAAAAACCAACTTACTTCATATTGTAAGTTCTTATCTTGCCAGACTTAAAGCTAGTGATTCTTAGTGTCTGCTACCCAGGGTTGCATCAAGACCTTGAAAGACTTATACAGTGCCTGGGGCTTCTGGGTCAGGAGTAAATTTGTTTAATTCCTGGGCTGTCCATATAGATAGCCCCGAAGTCTGCTTGGTCCACAGTCCTCCTATGTACAATGCTACTGGCACACAGAGACATTCTGGGAGTTGGTGTAGAGGTCATCTCCTCAGGGCACCATGTAACCATGTTTGTCTTTTGCTGTTGTTCTCTTGTGAACCTGTGTGTCCCTTGGAAGCTAAACCTGACCCTACATTTTGTCTTTCCTTGGATTTCTCTGATTCTCCCTTAATCTCAAGGGAATCCAGTCTAATAAAATTGTTTTCCTCTTCAAGTTTCTCTTATGAAATAAAGGTCTTTTTTTTTTCTACCACCATCTCTGTAGTTTAAGATTGTTGGGAAAACAAAACTCCAAAAAGCTAAAACTTTCAAACAATTTTTTTTTTCCAGGCGTTACCACTACTTCTTCCTATATAATAAATAAGACACTTATGTCCTGCTTATTTGGAGCGAATTAAATATTTTGAGATGGAATGGGTTTTCCTTTTATGTTTTCATTGACACAGTGCAGATAGTGGCCTGACTCCTGGGACGGTTATACTGATAGCCCCTAAAGTCACTGTCTCAAACGTGTGCTTTCTCAATGAATTCTTTCTTCTCTATGGACAGAGTTCTTCACCTATGTGTTTAAGTGGGAAAAACTGAGACTTTGAAAGATTAAGTAGTGAATTAGGTGAATGAGGATATGTGTTAAGTTAATTTAAGTTGCCTAGAGTTACACAGTTTACATGTTATAAAATGGAGTAAACCTTTGTTCAGTCTATTTACAATCTGGACTTACCTGAAAATGTGGGATTGCATGGTTATTCCTGGTGGCTTGCAGTCTTGCAATCAACTTTATTACTGAATTCTGCAGTATTATTATTTCTTATTTCCCTCCTGAAATCACAAATGTAAATCTGGCACTGGGAGACACCCATCTCCGCCTCCCTGCATACTGCTTCAAGGGAAGAAAAGCGTAGAGCTGCAGGTGTGCAGCAGCTGTGAAATCAGGAACCTTTCCTTTTTAATTTAAGAGCAAACTGGAGCCTGTGATTTTATGTGTGGAATGACAAGCTGGACTAACATGAGGAGAGGAGGCTGAGCACTGAGGCACCCCTCCCCGTCGTCAGTGCTGGCCTCACGCACAGGGAGGCCAGGCCATGTTGGCACCTTGCTGGGTCCACTTGTTGCAAATGCCACCTTTGCTCCCTCCCAGTGCTTCAGGGAGGGAGCACTATTGCTCCACCTGGGTTTCCCTCCTCCCTCGATGTGCTGCTTATGATAGTGCCACCGGGGACCTGTGTCTTCTCTCTTCCCACTTACACTTCCTGGGAGCATGTTTGCATTCCAAAAACTTTATGGTGACTGATGGGGGACAGAAGACATTTTTCTTCATTAACAAAATTTAAACTATAATGAGGACTGGTTCAGGGACTGATTTTTCTTTTTCTTTTTTTTTTTTTAATGTGGGAATGGTGTTGGGTATAACAATGAATGCTACCAGCCATAAAACACTTAATTCTATGTCAGGTAGGACCTGGCAGTTTATATTTGTACCATCTCATTTAACAACTGTAACAATAGTCCTTAGATGGAAGTACTATTATGCCATGTTATGGGTGAGAAAACAAGACTCAGCAATATTGAGTTCCCAAGACTACATGGTTAAGAAACAGAGGGGCTGAAATTTTGACCCTGGGGTTTAGTCAGCTTTATGTTTGCTTCTGGAACTTCAGACAGGGTGAAATGCTTTACCTGGAGAAGACTAAATACCTAGTAACTGAGTGCGACTATATGTCAAGGAAAGGTGTAAAGTATCACTTAGAAGAGGTTAGATAAGTATCCCTTCCTAAATCATTACCAGCTACACACACTAACCTCCACAAGAATCATGTAGAATTCTTTGGGGGCCAGAAGACTTTTCTGATGCCAGTAGCTCAGATTCTGCTGTGTGTATTTACATTAGAGGCCATTGGGCTTTTAGCCATGTGAGCCAGCTGTCATTATAGCAGGATTAATTTATGGGTCAGTGCTGAAGAAAGGGACTGCCGATGGACTCACCTGAGGAGGAGAGGGAGAACAGGAAGGAGAAGGGTAGCCAAGTGGAAGGGTGAAGCGCATGCTACAGGAGGCTCAACTCCCCTGCTGCCCTGTCTAGTGATACAGAGAGATGCTAGAGTAGTTTGGGGCAGAGAGAAATAAGACAATTCCCTTCATGTGTTAGGAAAGGTTGTCTGCACTGTAGCGACGAAGTTAGAAGCAGTCATTAGTCCTGGGTGTTTAGTTGAGGCAGAGAGGCAGAGAGGCAGCTTGGGGAAGTCGTGTTGTACTTTCTAACTGTGCCTCACTGAATGGTCAGCCCACCTCCGTTTTTGGCTTCTTTCTTTTATTACAGACATCAGTTCTTCTGCAGCTTCAATTTTTTTAAAGCTTCCTACGACTATTCCTTTAAGAATTTTTTTTTTTTTTTTTTTTTTTTTTTTTTTAAGACAGGGTCTCACTATGCAGTCCCAGATGGCCTTGAACTCACTGTATAACCTAGGCTGGCCTGGAACTCGCAACAATCCTCTTGCCTCAGCTTCCCCTGTACTGGGATTACAGGTGCACGGCAGGAGGTCTGGCACCATTTCGTGAAGACTGACTTCACTGAGGACTTTAAGAAGCCAAGTGGCTGTTGCCTGCCACAGCTCCATTTTGCTGAAGAAGGAAAGCGCCCTAGATCCTTTCCGGTAGTGCAAAGGTGCCGGAGGGTTCCCCAAGCAAACATACTGTACCTGTCTGTAGGGCCTGAGAAAAATTAAGCAGCAGGAAGAGGCAAGTAAATACATGAGATCCCTGCAGGATTAATTTGTTTGAAAAGAAAATAAAATATACTCGATATGCAAATCTCTTTTGAGGAAAATGAAGGAAAACCAGAGCGTATCCCAGAGACAGACGATCACTGCCCTTCAGAAGACTCACAACAGGAAGCAGGAAGACACCCGTGGTCTTCAAAAGGAGGTGAAAGCCAGGAAGCAGAAGGACGCCCTGGAGGAGGGCGCGCTCAGACTGGCCGGGAACTTCCAGAGGGCTTTCCGGGCAGGCACTTGGACCCTGAGGAAATGATGAGAGGAGCAGACAAGTGGGAAAGGCTTAGAGAAGACAAGAGAAGAGCGAGGTACGAGTTTGCGATGATGCAGTGGGAACGAAGACCTCCACGCAGCAGTCCTTGTCCTGTGTACTTCAGGCTTCAAATTCTTTTTTGTGTGATATGAAAATCTAGCCCTGCTTTCTTTCTGGCAGTGTTTTATCATGTGTCTTTGACCTTTGTTTTGCTTTCAACTACCTGACGGTATTTTATTTTAGGTAGTTTTCTTGTTACCAGCTTCTCATTGGATTTTGACTTTTGTTCCTTTTTCCTGGTTTAATTTCCAATTGGAAAGTTTCATACATGCTCATGACTCATGGAAATACATTTAATTTGTTATATAGTGAAGCATGATAGGTTACAAACACCATTTTTAATATGAGCTCAACTATGGAGAATGAAATTGCAAACTGTGTGTGTACTCTGTCTATCTATCTATCTATCTATCTATCTATCTATCTATCTATCTATCTATCTACCTATCTATCCTGAATCATGTAAATTTCTTTATGGTGCTATTTTTGTTTTACTTTTATCTTATATGTGTTTTTTAATGACCATGTGTCTCACCTGTATAAAAAGCTGAGAAACTTTTTATAAGACTCAAAAAAGTAATTTGCAGCCAGTTTAAGGGCAATGGGGGTGCTTGAACTCTCAGTGAAAGAACTATAAAAAGAAATGCAAATCTGAAATTACCTCTGAATCTCTTAGCCAGAGGAATAAAACTGGCAATTTCACAAAGATTAAAATAAATAAATAAGCAAACAAATGAAGCAAGCAAACAAAGTGAAGCAGAGCTTCTCATTGTTCTGTCCAGAGGACATTCTCTGTCTCGTGCTTCCCTGACATGTGCAGCTTCTGGTTCTGAGGGTCACACCCGTGTCCTCCATGAGGTGATCCTCCACATCATGCAGTCAAGGTGCTGGGGCCTCTTCACTCCACTCTTTTGGTCACTACCTTCATGTACTTGGACATCAGTGTGTCAGTTTCCTAAGTGCTATAGGCTGAGTGACTTACACAGCGCAGGCTCATTGTCTTCTACTCCCCAAGGCCACAGTGAAATCAAGATGGCGGCTGGTGGATGCCAAGGCCAGATGTGTGTTGTGATCATCTTGGCCAGGTTTGTTGATCTCTCTGTTCTTTGGTTCTTTTCTTCTTTAACATGCAATTTATAACTTTCTTAGCCTATAGGATTTTGTGAGAATTAAGAAGAGTGAAGCACACAAGAAGCACTTAGGACCAAGGGCTAGCGGAGCACATGTCCAAGGAGGGCTGGGACTCCTGCCATCATTACGAGGATTTGTTTCACTAATGCAACTTGGGGTAAGGATTGATTTGAGCTCCAAATCTTCAGCACCTTCAATGGTTTCATGAAGAGGGAGGCTGTGATTCCCCATATTTTGAAATTAGTAGGGAAGGGAGAATAAGAAGGTCTTGAGGCCTCCAGCCCTTGGCCTGATGCCCTGCTTGTCACATCTGTATCAGATACGACGGGCCCTCCATACCCATGGGTTCCACATCCAGGTATGACAGCTAGGAATCAAGACCATTCAGAACAAATTGCCTCTGTGCCACACACGTGCAGACTCCTCTTTTGCTTGTCATTCTTTTATTTTTTTTTAAATTTTTTTATTTATTTATTTTTTTCTTGTTTCAGAACCTTTGTTTGTTTATTCACTCATTTTTATGGCCGGCTCAGCCCACCACGAGGGCATGGTTGGCGCAGCATGTGGTGCCGGGGATCGAACCGCGGTCTCTGAAGCCGCCCAAGCTTTCCCAAGCAGGCGCTTTAGACCACTGAGCCATCCCGCCGGGCCCCCATTCTTTTCTAAGTAATGCAGTATAACAAATAAAGATATTTGCATTGTGTTAGACATTATAAGTAATCCAAAGAGAATTTAAAGTACATGGGAAGACATGAGAAAATTATGTGTATATAACAAGGCATTTTATATAAGAGATTTGAGCATTCCTGGGGTCCTAAAACTAGTTCCCTATATATAGCTGTAACTGTATTTGGATATCACATGCTAGTGCACTTGGGGTCATAAGCAAAAGGATGGATTCAAACTAACTTAAGCAGAATAAGCGTGTGTCTGGTCTTGGTCACCCTGTACTTGTGTTGCAACAAATAATTTATATGTCCTTAGTTTTACATTCTCCATATAACCTTCTCAGGGAAAAATGCTCTGAATTATTTCAAAAATCCACTGTCTCATGCTCATGCCCATCATTAGATTTGGGGTGTGTGTGTGTGTCCGTTCTGAACATTATATATTTAATTCTGAACCAAATACGGTAGCCACAGGGCCTAAAAGCTCTGCCTGGCCAAATATAAATCCAGGGCCCAATATCAGAGCTGGGGCTGGGTAGGTTATTCCTCAACAACCACAGAGGTTTTCAGTGAAAGAGAGATTGCACAAGTAAAGAAAATTGAGGCAAGTGGAATGATCATTTGGAAGGCAAGATCAATAGAAGTCTTTCCACAAATTAGCAGCCCCAAATAGATCAGAATATCTCAAGATAAATAACTCAACCTATTCAAAGTATGGGGCTTCTTGCTGTGTGTATTAGCATACACATCCCTTGTAGTTAAATCCAGGCTATTGCCATCTCCTCCTTCCCTTTCCTTGCTGGTGGCCATGTTTTTCTTGCCACACAATTGTTAATGTCTTAATCTTCTTTTTCAATCAAAATAGAGATTATCAGGAGGGTGTTAATAAAGTTCCCAGTGGACTGGGAGGGTACAGTGAATAATATCATAGGTGATTTTCTATTACTATTAATTTCCAGTGAGCCCATCCACATTTAGTTGTAATGTGAGTGCGAGTACCTGTGAGATCCTCTGGGAATAGTAAATGTCACTCTGTGACTGAGTAATAGGGTGAGCCTGGGGCGTACGTGACCCCATGTGCTCCTGCTGCCTTCTCTGTCCTGCTGCAGTTGGAAGTAAGGCACTGGCCTCTCTGTTGCTGAAGAGCTCCATGCCAGCCTTGGAAATTGCACCTCTTCCCACAAGCCATTCTCACAATTAGCATGATTTGAAGCACTCCTTCTGCAGTTTAGAAATACAGCCTTCAGGGAAAGAGGAGCGGGAGGAGTCCCGTGGAGAGTCCTCATCTGTAGAATTCTCTTTGCCTGCTCTGATTGGCAAAGCTCCAGTGAGAAAAATCTTTTTATTATGGTGACTTACTGATGCTAATATATGATAGTCGATGTTGTTTGCTATCTATTTTAATTAAACATTATTTTGCAGGGCTCCCTGAAGAGTCGGCATCACACAAAAAAGTGGTTTCATAAATCTCATAAACAGCTAAACAAACTCATGTCTTTGTGCATTTATACTATTTGAAATCTCTGTGTGTTCCTAAATTCATTCTACATGGTTGCAAAAACAGCTATTTGTACTTATTTGTGCATGAGTAATTCTTCCAGTTTCCTTGGAAGTAAAGCCAAAGGCAGACATGGGCTTCTCTACCCATCTCTGTGTGTACACAGGGATCTATAAATATGAATGCTCCTACTTTCAGAGTTTGAAAATAAAATGACCAAATATTTTTTGAATGAAATTGGTCTTGCTTTTAATTCTCTTTGGAAAGCATGCTAATAAAACCACTGTACCCATCATATGTTTCTTTGGAAACATCAGTATAATTAGCCCTTTCAAGAAGAGAAAAAAACTGTACTGGAAGCCTCAATTTGAGATACAGTGAAGCCAAATACCTAATTACAGTGATGCCATTTCTTTTCTTTTTGCTTTGAGTTCCTGGCAAAACATTGCTTTATTCCTTTGTTCCTCTTCAGTGACCATCGTAGTCTTGGCATAGGCCTTGCCACATATCTGAAAAACCTCCTATCTGGGTATTTCTTTTCTCCTGGAGGGTATTCTTAGAATTAACCAGACCATTGTCTGGTTTTTTGTTTGTTTGTTTGTTTTGTTTTGTTTTGTTTTGTTTTTCTTTTTGAGACAGGGTCTCGCTATGCAGTTGAGGCTGGCCTTGAGCTCACTTTTGTAGCCCAGGCTGGTCTCGAACTTGCACCAATCCTCCTGCCTCAGCCTCCCAAGTGCTAGGATTACAGGCATGAGCCACCACGCCTGGCCCATTGTCTGTTTAGAGGCCAACCCAGAGAAAATCAAGAGTCTCTCCTCAGCCACATTCTGGAAAAATTCCTGCCTCCTGGCCTTTTTCTCTGTGAAGACGGCAGTTCTTTCTCTTCAGTTGCTCCTTCCTCTTTTGTAGTCCTTTTCTGCACCTGGGCAAGATTAATCTCACTCTGTCCACCAGGATGGACTTTCAGGGTATAGAGACATCTCTAAGTGACCTGGAAAAGTTTACAGAGGAGCCTCTTTGGTGGATTTGAACTGGAAGTTTAGTCTCTCTGGAGGCATTTGCTTCTTAAACATCGTCTATGGAATGAAATGCTTTTGCTCTATGAAAAGAATTCCTGTGTGAGCAGAATGGGGAAATATCTTTGAATTGAGCTTCTTTCCCTGGGAGAAGGGGAGCATAAGGAACCAATAATATAAGCATAATAAATACAGCTGGTGAACAGTGGGATTTCCAAGTGACTGCACAGGTGCTCTACCTGTAGCCCCGAGGGAAGAGTTGTTCTGGATGATAGGATGAAGTCCCTCTTCACTTCTAGATTTACCCCTGAAGCATGAAAGGACCTGGGCCTCCCATTGCACTGATGCAATACTTGCGTTCAGCCACTACCACATTTTCCTGTGAATTCTCATATTAAAGATTACGCATAGTGAGGAGGCCAGGCAAGTCTGTGGGAGCACTTGCAATTGAGTTTGATTTATAGGAAACCACTCAGTGTGGCATCCTTTAGTTCCCCTGGCTATTATTTTTCTCAAATATATGAATGTGTCACAAAATTCTAAATGAAAATATGTTTGAAAAATGTTTTAAGGTGGAGAGTTCCGTCAATAGTAATGATCTTTTCTCTGGAAATCTGTTTAAAGATTAGTCAATAAGCCTTATTATATTCTTCATTGAAATTTTTGGAGATACTTAGAATACATCTGAACTTATTTACCATGATTTAGTTGGACTTCAGTATCCAATATTGCCTATCTCTCTTTATTAGTAATAGAAGCTAAGACAGCATAGCAAGGACTAGGAAGCAAAGAATTTTTCCAGAATGTGGCTGAGGAGAGACTCTTGATTTTCTCTGGGTTGGCCTCTAAACAGACAATGGTCTGGTTAGTTCTAAGAATACCCTCCAGGAGAAAAGAAATACTCAGGAGGTTTTTCAGATATGTGGCAAGGCTTATGCCAAGACTATGATGGTCACTGAAGAGGAACAAAGACATAAAGTAATGTTTTGCCAGGAACTCAAAACAAAAGGAAAAGAAATGACATCGCTGTAATTAAGTATTTGGCTTCACTGTATCTTCTTTGCTCTCATACTGTAATTACTTTTGACATCTTTCTCTGCCTAGAATCCACGTACTTTGTCTTGCTTCTTGAAGTCTTTAGGTAGAGACTAGAATAACTGTCTCTGGAATTTCTCGAATGGTTTTCACCCTAGTGTTTATTTGGAGAACTATGTACTCACCTACCAAAGTTCAATTTAAACCACGAGGCCTCTCCTGAACAGAAGATGGCTGTTCTCTTATTTCTTATGCCCTTAACATTGTCCAACTTTGAACTCTCCCTCATCTCTCATCGTATTTGTGGTGACTTTGCCCCTCCCTTTTTATAACTGGAATATAGAAAAGAACTATGGTTCTTTTTTTGTTCATCTGTTCATCAGTATGAGCTCTGCCTCAGTATATAAGTTATTCAATAAACATTTACTAAATAAAAGTATAGCTTTGGCAGGGTCTCAGTTTTTGATATGTGAAACTTTTTATATTAAAGCGTTTGTTCTCTAATGTTCACTGCCTGGCAGTTACTCCAAAGCCACTGGTGTGAGCCACACAGTAAGCCTAACAGTAAAGTAAGTAAGTAAGAAAGTAAGTAAACAAGACTAACAGTAAGATAGTCTGAGCCTAACAAGGAGATATGTCAACAGTAGAATTCAACTTATAGTGGTCCTTTCCTCCTCAGAAATTCATATATTGTAGATATGAAATTTAAAGAACCTCTATCCCCAATCTCCTGAATGCTCAATTATGTCTGGATAAAATAACTCAGAAATTTTAACAAGGTTGAAAAGGAAATTTAGACTGAAAAAAGAATTCTACATTCTTGATTTGCTTATCATGTCCCGAACCGCCCATGAGGTCCAGATAAATTTGACACAATCTACTAAGACTTTAGTGGATTCTATGCCCCCAGCTGTTAAGCCATGGCAAAACCAGCACTGAGCATTTAAAGTGTTTTCCAAACTACATTTTTACATGTCTCTAACAGTTTACTCCTCCAAACATGTGCAGTGAGTCTAGTTTCCTCAAGTTCCCTTTGAAAGACAATTACATATTCCAGTATTCCAACAACAGTGGCATCCAGGGTACCATGGTTTAACTTCGTTGCTTTCCTAGTCCTTGCTATGTTGTGTTAGCTTCCATTATTAATAAAGCTTGATTTTGGTCCGTGAAAGGATTTAAATTGTAATAAGTGCTTAAAATTATTTTATCAACTTTTGAGGTTCTAAAATGCATTTGAAGCAAATGACAATTTTAAGGGGAAACTTTCACCTTTGAAAATTTACCTATGATGTAATGCTTTAGTCAAATTGTGGTAAACATTTTAATAATTTACTTGGACAGTGAGGAAATTGACAGAAATAAAAATTCTCCTTTTTCATCCCCACCCCATTATCTTTCTTTCCCATCACAGCTTAACATTAATAATTTCTATAGGAAGGGGCCATTTAGAACCTATTTATAACTTTATAATCTTTGCAGTGCTTATTAAATTTGCCCAATGATGTTATAATATTTTCAGTTTAAGAAATGTTTCAGGCAAACATTCATGTATCAGGAAAATATGTCTTAAGAGTAAAATCTATCTGTTGAGTATTATTAATGCAACTCAATGTAGATGATGTTTCTAAAAGCACACCTTGACTTAGTACAATTATCTTACATGTTTTATATGTTCTTTGAGATATTAACCTGCTTTTCAATCTGTGTATATGATAATGGAATTTGTAAGAGCTTGTAAGATAAATAAATGAATCCAATGTTGTATAAAATGGGGTGGGAGAAAGGAAGACAATATAATTGAAATGTATTACATACATGTACCAGTTTCCTGCAGTGACTGTAATTATTATGTACTGTACACATACTAACCAAGTAAAGAAGTGCAGTGAATGTTTAAATTAAAATCAATTTCTTTTCCTTTTTTTTTTTCTAAGCAACATCAATAGGGAGGTGGGTCATGCCCACACACTGTACTCTGTAGAACGATTGTGAGGACAATATGCAATATGTCAACTTTCAAAAAAAAAGAAAGGGGAAAAGAAAAGAAAAGTAATGTTGATTTAAAAGGGTTAATATTTAATTGTTTGATCAATCTTATATACCTATATGTATTAATCTAAACTGATCTGATGATGAAAATATGTAATATAACCATTGTTAAATTTAAACAATAAAAATATTAAATTAAAAAAATCAATGACAATAAAGGTACCTTTAATCTACCTCAAAACACTCCTTCTCATTTTTGACACGCCTATTCTATCATTCTGGCCACTTTCTGAAGCAGTTCTGGAAGTCCTCTATCATAAGCATATCATAACTACTTCAGTAGTTCTGTCACAGCTACCTTGATGTCCTGAATCATTTCAGAACATTTACCTTTCATGGTCATCGATGGCAGGGAAGAACCAGAAGTTACTTGGTGAGTAATGTAGATGAGGACACATGGCGATGCTTTTGTGAATATTTTCTTTCTATTGAGTGACACTCCAGCAGGATTCATCGTTTTTTTTTTTTTTTTTATTACACTTTCTAAAGACAGCCAACTAAATCTAAAAACCCTACTGACCTACTGAGTAATTTCTATTTTTCTCATTAAAATAAATTTAATCTGTGCAACTCAATCACCTTGCTGATTATGCAACTCAATCACCAGAAAAAGTGTCTTTTCTTTGCTCCAAGTTCCAATTCAAACATTCTCCCAGGAAAGAGTTGCTTCTTTTTAATGATCAGATTTCCCCTGATTACAGGCATTGATTAACTTCTTTCATCCCACCATATTTGTCAAAATAAACAGCAAAACTGCCTCAAAGCTACATAACTTCATACTTTTGGAGAGCATTGATATGCCCAAGTTCAGTCCTGTACGTGCATCCATGGAGTGAAGACTGGGACTCCAGAAAATGTCTTTTGGTTTGCCTAGACGGCACTCTTATGTTAATCTGGTCTGGTGAGTGTTTTTCTGGTGATTCACAGGCAACATAGCTTGACTGTCAGATACTTGACCTTGTGTAGACAAAATACTGATGACTGATTAAGCTTTATTTCTGAAGCTCGTATTACAGCCATATAATGAAATTGCAAGCTTCCAAGGGGCGTGGAACGATTGCTGAGCATTGTTTCATCAAAATCTTTTCTATTCTTTATCTCTCCTGAGACCAAGTTTGTGTGATGTGTCAGAACTCTCAACTTTTTTTAGGAAAAGAAGTCCATCATTGAAATTTTTCAAGCTCAAAGGGGAATGACTGTCTCCCCGCTTCCAGAGTGACCCAAAGCAGCCTACATGAATCTTTCATCACTGTTTCATTGAATACAGATTAAATTTGACATAATTATAGGAAAAAAGTGAGGGATAATTTATGAAATGGTAACATCTGCACAAATCCTGAGGAAGGGCGTGAAGGAAGCGACTATAAGGCCAGTCGGCTCCTCATCCAAGGGCAGAGGTTTAGAGATGGGCTATTCTGAATGCAGGAGGAGAATGGGATTTGTTCAACAGTTTTGAAGATTTGTGGTAGAAAAAAATCAATATTTAGTAGTCATGTTGTAAACCAAGATTTGGAAAATTACAGCCTGCAGGCCAAATTTCACCTAGTATTTTTTATTTCTCAAGAATTAGGAGTAGTTTTATATATTTAATAAAAAAAGTTTAAACCTTTCATGAAAACAGTTTTCAGGAGGTGAGAACATTATATTTTGGACTATCACGCCCCCCCAAATGTGTTACCTCTGCCTTTGCACTAAAAGGGAGCTAAATACTTCAAGTGCACCATCACTTTTGATCTTCCCAGCACCTTTAGGATGCAGGCTCACTACTTCTTTGAGTTTATAAGTAAGGGGATATGGGCTTAGCATACAGTAGCTCCTGTAACATCAGAGAAGAATGAGACCATCTTGGAATTTGGTCAGAGATCTCCAGAGAAACAGAACTGGTGTGTGTGTGTGTGTGTGTGTGTGTGTGTGTGTGTGTGTGTGTGTGTGACAAAGAGACTTTAAAAGAGTTAGGGCAAGTGATTAATGAGACTGGCAAGCCCGGCATCTATGGGGCAGATCATCATGAAGGAGACCCAGGGAGGTGTCAACTTCGGAGTTCAGTACCATAGGCTGTCTCTTGGTAGAGTTTTTTCTTTCTTGAGGAGGCCATACTTTTTGTCTATTCAGGTCTTCAGTGGATGAGAGAAGGGCCACTTATATCATGGAGAAGAATCTACCTTACTCAGAGTTCAAATTTTAAATGTTAATTTTGTTCCAAAACACTTAGATTGAAATATATAGAATAATGTTTAGTCAACTATCTGGGCATCACCATCCAGTGAATTTCGTATTAACCGTCATACTGGATCTGTCTGAATCTAGAAACTCTTGCTTTATTGCCACACTATACATTCCTCTACAGCTCTGTTTAGTTGTATTTTTCTGTATTTAGGACAGTGTCTACAGGGTCTCACTAAGTAAATTGGGCTCGTAGTGATTCTCCTATTTCCAACCTCCCAAGTGCTGGAATTACAAGCATGCAACACACCATCCAGTCTCAATCACAGTCTCAGGATTCCCTGCAGGTGGGGTCTGCATGGCAGGCCTAGGGATCAAACCCCAGCCACTGTGCTTTGCCTAAGCAGGTGCTTTAGTAAAGCTCTGTTTTGATTGCCTCAATAAATTGTGTTTTAAAATGCCTATCAACTTCCCTCATCCCTACTTCAAAGGTATTTTTAATTAAGAAGTTCCAGAAAAATTACAACTCAGAGAACTGTGTCAGGATGTAGACCTGGTGGCGCCCACCTGTGGTCATAGGAGCTTGGGAGGTGAAGGTAGGAAGACTATGAATTGTTTGATTAATGGAGCCACTCTCTGCCTAAAAGGAAACAAAACCAAACAGTGTTGAGAGAATAGACTGGACCTGATCCTTTCACCTATTCTGCACTGTCTCAGTAAAGGAAATAAAATACAGCTGTAGTCCTGGTGCAATATTTACGAAGATCCAAACGTGTAAAAAGGGTTTGCATGCTTTTGTGCTTTTTCTAGTTCCCTTTGACAGAATTTGTTGGAGTGGCATATTGATGCTTTTTCTTAACTTTTGACTAAGTGGCAATCATGCCTATTTTAATTTATAGCCTGGAATCTTTAAATAAATAAAAATTGATTTTTCAGAATGTCTAGAAATTATCTGATGTTTTTTTTTTTTTTTTTTTTTTTTTCATTTTGTGGGACTCAGAATTGAAACCAGGACCTTGTGCTTGCCAGGCAAGTGCTTATTCTACTCAGCTACCTCCCTGGCCCTACTGAGCTATCTCCCTGGTCCTTTAACATGTATTGATTTGAGTTGTAGAATAAAAATGTGCTATACAGAATGATAGCTTTTTGGTATCTCTTCAGAAGATACCAAAGATAAATGACAAGTCAATTATTGCATAGCCACAGAGCTGTAAATACAGATATAGACAATAATGTAAAAGACTGCTGAAGGGTTCTGTTACATTTTCTAGTATGCAATGCTAAGAGTTTTCATTTCAAACAGCACAACCATAGTAGAATCAGGATGGCAGCGCCATGTAACTGCTGATTTAACAGCCCAGGCGTTTTGCCTTTGAGCAAACTATACCTGACCACTATGCCTTTATTTAACTTGGACCAACTGACATGGTTGTTTCAGAAAATGAAACTAAATGAAACACCAAGAATTAAAGAAGTGATATGGAGAATGGAAAGGGTCTGTATAAATGTGGTTGGCAATATCACCAGTGGTAATATATCCACATTCTAATTTGTCTACTGGTTCATTTGTTCACCTGTAAGGTGTATCTCGATTGATTTTGATATGATTTACTGCTGCTGATGATCATACGTAGCTGGTATGTTTGTAGAACTTCAGGAGCAGGTGTCTGTGATTCAGTAATATCCTTAGCATCTAACTTGGTATGCAAGTTGGTAGGCCATGTATCCTATTTATGGGAATTCCATTACATTAGTAGTAGGATGACTATTCTTCCATGGGCAAAATCTTGAAGTTTATCAGGAAAATTTCTGCATATTCATGGTCATAAGTTAGAAAGTCTACACTGTGCAATTAATTTTTTTTTCTTTCTGAGTTGTCTTGCTGTTTGAGAAGCACTGAATAGTTTTTTGTTTTGTTTTGTTTTGTTTTGTTTTTTGTTTTTGCTTTGTAAATCCCTAGCTTTGCTTTCTAGCACCCCAAGAGGTGGGAGGTAAAGGAAAAGGTGTTAGGTGAAAATCTTGATACCTCAGGAGGGAGACCTGAAAGGATGTGGGGTAAGGACTCCAAGGCTGCTGGATGTCAAGATAAAGGCCTACTTAGTCTCCTGGTGAGAACAGACTTGTTCTTGCTTCAGGGCCATGAGCAGGATGCTAAAATAAATTGCTGATTCTTGCCTCAGAGAGCTGTATTAAGGCTTGGACTTGATTTACACCCAAACACCTGGAAATATTTTTATTCTCTTCGATTCCTAGGCTGGATTTGCATTACTGACTTGGAGGTGAGGTGTACTCCATCCCCAATCCATTCCCCAGAGTCAGTCAAGCTCCTTCTGCATACATCTTTCTTTTGGGGTGTGTTGTGAGAAACAACATTAAATGACTTTGAGGAAAAACATAAGGTTGTCATCTATGATGATATTGACTTGTTATAGTTTTATTAGTGTTCTTTTGTTTTATTAAAGAGTGAAAATGAGCTTGTATAACATAAACCAAAAACAAAAGATGGGCTGTGATCTTTATAAAGAGGAAACTGTTTGATTATATGTTTTTACACAAAAGAAACAGATAAACCTTTCCTTGAAAGGCTTGCAAGCACCACTATTCATAAATGTGCGTTCAACAGATACTCTAATTGCCTCATTTATAGGAAGACAACATTCAGGCTTGCTTTCATATTAGGCACCTATCCATTGAGTTTGGGAACAGAGTGTTTGAATCCAGAGGCCTGCTAGCTACAAACATTGCTTTGGTCTCTGTGACAAGTGTTTTATTGTCACTTTAGACTAGATTCCTATTTAGGTCATTCAGTTGTCTTTGAAGGGTTCATAAGTTTCAGTAAAGGTTCTGTGAATATTTTGAAAACCCTTCAGTTGTCATGACTCTTCCAAAAACCAAGTAGCGTGTTCTCTATTTCTTTACCAGTGAAGGCAAACTGGAAACAATTTTGTGATTGATTCCTGTGCACTGGTTACAATAGTTACATCTGCATAGCATTTCCCCTTTATGCATATTAATCTATTGGGTTATTACACCCATCTGCTAGACATTCAAGGTATTCATTCATTCATATATGCATTGTTTACCAAATACCAAGGTGTAAGATATTGGATTAAAATATGAAGAACAATCATTATCTCCAAAACCCTTTTGGACAGTCTCTTTAAGAGAGAGCTGATAATCTAACATATAAACTTTCTCCACTCATTTTATCTACTATAACAAAATACTTCACACTGAGAAATTAATGAATGTTAGAAATTCATTTTTCACATTTCTGGGGACTGAGGAATCTAAGACCAAAGAATCATCAGATCTGGGGTCAAACTAGTGTTTGATTTTTCTTCCCCAGAACAGCAGTTGGTTGCTATATCTTCAGATGATAGAATGAGGGAAGACTGTGTCCTTTTACAACAGAAATTTGGAAGTGTCAATCATACCTCCATAAATACTTTATAAAGACTGTAGTCCCTTTCATAAGTATAGATGGAGCCTTAATGACCTAATCAACTTTCAAAGGTCTTGGCCTCTGTTACATATTAAATTTCAACGTAAGAATTATTGTAGGACACCAACATTAAGACCATAATGGTAAATACACACAAAGTAGATAGGAAGAACAGGGAGAATTGCTAACATCCACTTAAAGAGAAATGGGAAATAGTTTCACAAAGGAGTGAAAATTTGGGGTAAGATATGAAAAGAAAAATGTTTCCTAGTTTGAATAAGGGAGGATGCAAAAGTGGAGAAGTAGCACTGCTCTTCTTGCTGTTTAGTGGTGAAGAAACCAAGGAAAACAAAGTCAAGAGTAGCCCAAGGTCATAAATCTGGCAGGTGGGAATGCAAGTGCTTGAATTGGAATCATATATATATATATATATATATATATATATATATATGTATATATACATATATATATGTATACATATATATATATATATATATATATATATACATGGAAAAGAGTTTTTCAATGCAATCTTGATTGAGTTGAGTTTTAGAAGCCAATGAAGTCTTCAGGAGAAAGATATGCTAAAAATTCAATATACATTTGTGATTTCTATTTTGTATATATACATACACATATTTTTTGATACTGAGGATCAAACTCAGTACCTTATGCTTACCAGGGAAGTGCTTCTCTAGCTCCCTAACCATGTGTATTGTTGTTAAAAACTGAAGTGCAGACAATATATTAAAAGGGGGAAATATTAATGTTTATCTCTGTGTACTTTTACAACACACACACACACACACACACACACACACACACATTATATAAAGACAGAACACTACCAAGTCCTTTGTGGCCACCATAAGGACAAACAATTATAACCTGTACAAACTAACCACTCCTGTATCCCAGTAGGTTTGACATATTTTTGAGTTTTCAGAGAACAAAATCACACAAAATGTACTTTTTCTGTCAGCATTCTCCCACTTAACATTTATCACCATGCAAGCAGTAATAGTTTGGTGCTTGTAGTTTTTCCTCTAATCATCTGTTGTAGGAATATAATACAAGTTATTCATCTGTTCTATTCTGTGTCCTTTTGGGCTATTTCTAACATGAGTCTACCATGAATAATCATTCTAAGAACAGCTCTGTATGTCTTTGGTGGATATATGTGCACATTTTCTGATGTGAATACCAGTGGGAATAGAATTCCTGTTTCACAAAACATTCATATATTCTGCTTTGATAGTTATTGTCATATGGTTTTCAACCCAATTTATCAATGTCTTTTTTATATGTAAAGAGGGTACAAAACAGTATTAAAACAGAAAAAATTACAAGTACACAGAATTCCACTTAACAAAGTAGTAGGAATTTTCCAGTATTTGTTGTAATGCATAGTGTTGTCTTCTACCCACTTATTTATATTACCAGATATATTCATGAAAAGTTGGAAGAAGAAAGAAAAAAGAAAGAAACATGTAAGAAATTAAGAGGAGAAAAAGAGAAATAGTTGAAAAAAAGATTGAAAACAAATAAGCATTATCTGCTCCTTTCCATAGACCACCAGAAATCCACAGTACAGTTGTCCAAAGAGATATATCTCTTTCCTCTGTTCTCTCTCCTTTTCTTCTCAGCTCAATAACTCTTTCCTTTTGAATAAGTTATTTTCCTTTTCCCACTATCTATTTTACCATTCAGATTCCATTTTCTCTTTCAGCTTCTCATGCTGAGACAATATGATTTTTGCAAATGCTAGTTATCAATCTCTTTTATTATGAATTGTAATTTCTTTGTGTGTTCCTTAATAAATCTTTTTTTTGCCCAAGATCATGAAATATTCTCCTGTAGAATTAGTTTATCTTCAGACACAGACCTACAACTTATGTGGAATAGATTTCAGTACATGATACATAAAGGAATGAAGGTAAACATTTGTACAGTTGACCAATTGATATAGTAGTATTATAAGTATTCTCCTTTTCATGCTATGTTATTATAGCACTGGTTGAAAATCAGCCAACTATATAGGTATGGATCAAATTATAGATTTTCTATTCTGTTCTGTTGGTTCCTAATTGATTACTCAAATGTCAAAACTATGGTCCCTTAGTTGCTAAAGCTTTGTAATGTCTTAATGTAAATACTATAATCTTTACATTTTGTTCTTCAAAATGGTCTTTTGACCCTGATCATTCCCATAAAGAAGACTGGGATTTTAATTGGAATTACATTGACTCATTTGGGCAAAATAAAGTTTTATAGTAACAAGTAGTATAACCCCAAGTGAAAAATAAACAAGGTCTTGGATATAGCTAAGCACGAAGGCCCTGGTTTTGATCCACAGTACTGTCCAAACAGTCCACAAGTGCCAAACACACAGAGAAACACCCAGATACACACGCAATCTTTTCCTAGTTATATGCCTGTATTGAATTTAAGTGTTGAATTTGAGCCAGGAACATTGAGCACTGTTACATGTATTTATTAAATTGGTTATAATTCAAGAAGTTTTTTGGGGGCAGTCAAATAGCTCAGTGGATTAACGCACCTGTAAGCAGGATCAGGAACTGGGGATTCAACCTCCAGGCCTGCCAGTGCCAGTCCTGCTCCTGAGGCGGGCTGAGATGGAAATTGAGACTGGGTGTGGTGGTGCATGCCTGTAATCCCAGCTTCTGGAAGGCTATAAACAGGGGGATCACTATGAGTACAATCTAGTAGTGAGACCCTGAACACACTATAGACCCTTCTTCCCCCCAAAAAAGTTAAGAAAAGAATTTTTCAGTACATATAATTATATTATCTGTGAATATGAGTTCTTGAATAGTTTTATTTTCATGATATATTTTATTTATTTCTATTCTGTACTACCTAAGCTCTCCAGCATAATTTGCAAATTCAGCAATAATATAACTTTGTTTTCTTTCTGATCTTATGGAGAAAGCTTTAAATATATCATCACTAAACTACAATTATCTTCCAAATAAACATGACTTTTGTTAGAGTAGTTTTCAATAATCTCTAATTAGAGTAAAAATTCTTCTATTTCTGCTTGCTACAAGTATAATATCTGAAAGGTAGATAAGTCTACTCCCCTTGAGGAGGAGCAGATGGATTGCCAACAAGAAGACCTGGAACTGTTACGTTAGTATGGTTTCCTTCTGCTAGGCAGAACATAGAGAAATAGGAAATATGCCCATGACAAAGAAGTAGAAGAAAAGGTGAAAAGAAGGGTCACTAAGGATATCAGAGGACTTTCTTCTTTCTTTTCCAGCAGTCTCTCAATTGCTTTGATTCTTCTTGACATTTTCTTTCTTCTTCTGAATTTCCTCTGTAGATTGCAGTTCATGTATGTCCTTGACAAACTGAATAGATAAGCATCCTTCTCATTGTTTTGCTGTTCCTTTTAGCTGGGAAACTACTTTTCATGTGCACAGTGGGTGACTGGAGATGAGCTTAGCTGATATTGTCCCAGAACCAGTGCGACATGCAGCTTTTGATCTCAAAGTGAGGGCAACAAGGTAAGTTCCCCGGCTTTCTTGCTCCTCTCTAGTGCATTCTGCCCAGCCTCGCACGTTTTCTAGTCACAGCTGTGCTGCTGGAGTTGCAGTGATTAACATGGTATTGAACCATTCCCCTGGAACCTTCTAGAGCTGTCTCTCTGGGGACAGCTGATGGATCTCTACTTCACAGATGGCTTATCTACACATCAAAGTATAACTTGCTGTTCGGTTTCCATTTCTCCTAGGTATGTTTTAGAGCAAATGAATCTTTAGGTCATATGATAGATGTTTCATCTTTGTTCACATAAGCACTTGTAATGAATCTTCATAATATTAGCTGCATGTGAGGCCAGTCCTATCTCTGAATTCACATTGAGATCCTATAACTCTACATCTGCTTAAGCTTTCTTAGGAAAAGCTCAAGATTATTTATTTTCTCTGTGTATATTCTTGGCATATTTCTACCCAGAGGAAGAGTGAATCAATAAGCTCTACAGTTTTATTAAGTTTCTTAAAGAGCAGAATATCTGATCTGTTGGCAAAAGCTGGTTAATCACCATCCTGTATAAATTTATCTTAGGATAGTGATTTTTCCCTCATGTTTTTCAGCTGTCATCAGTAATAGTGTGTTGTCTAACTTCCTAACCTTATTTAAGAGACAACTGCTCATGACTACAGGCACTGATTTTTGCTGTAGCTCCACATAGCCAAAGTTTAAGACTATGTTATTGCTTTTTAGCTTGGCCCTTATCATTCAGTCTCTTCCATTTCTTCCTATGCATTAAACTGTGGCGATCTTAGCTGTCACTCAACCTATTTCAGTTTTCAATAAAAATCAAGTGAGGTCACATGATATGTATCCAATTTTGCTCTAGTAGTGAGAATCATGTACACAGGTTTGGAGACAAAATGAAACAGGCTGCTGCCATGCTACAGCGATCTACTGGGGAAAATTATCCAGTGGCTTGAACAAACAGTCCAGCCTTAGTAGACCCTTGGAGTTTCCTGGAGTTCTTTTCCGTGCAGCTAGTCAGGTGCCTCTCCCTTTCTTCTCAACAGCTGCTGTGAACTTTGACTATGCGCTCAGTTTCCTTATTTGCGTCATCTCTTCTTGCACTCAGCATAACATCTTTCCTTCATATCCATTCAGAAGAACAAAAACACAACAATCCTACTCCCCAAACCCCAAACCACCAACAAAATACATTTTCCCTCGTGCTTCCCAGTCTTTCAGTCCAGCAGTCAAGGGTTGATCCGTCTCCATCTCTATCTCTGTCTCCCTCTCTGTCTCCCTCTCTGTCTCCCTCTCTGTCTCAGTCTCCCCATCCCTGTTCCCCTCCCCCTTCCCATCCCCCCTCCTTTTCCCCTCCACTTGGGTTGCAGCTTGTCCTCTGGTTTGGCAGATACATAGTGCCATTAATCTTTTACTTTTTTTCCCTCTAAATTCTGTTTGTTTCCTTTAATGCCTAAATCTGTTTCAAAACATGTCTTGTGATTCCATATGACCCCGTAGTTCTGTGCAGCTTTTCTCTGCAGACAAACTTAAAGAACCACCTGCACTTATCATTTTCTTTCCTTGGTGGCCACTTAAGGCTCAGATGACTATAATTCATTCTTAAAACAGCAACAAAATTATTTTTGCCAGTTAACATATCAGATCCAACGTATTTGCTTAATTTTCTTTGATTATGTGGCACTGTTAACAAACCCCTTCTTAAAATGTTTCCCCTTCTGACTTGCATGGTATTTTTCTTCTCTATTTTCCCACTATGCCTCTTGACACTCTTCTGAGTCTCCCTCACTGGGTCCTTTTCTTGTGATATCTCTCCAATGTGTGCATTCTAGGGTTTCTTCTGTACCTTGGGTATATTTTCCTATGTTGGCTTCCACAAATACTCACGTGATTGACTGACAAACCTACATGCACAACTCATTACTTTCTAAGAGTTTCAAACTCTAATTATTCACTTGAATATGTCTGAGCCCCTGGAACACAACATCCTCCCAGTTAGTCACGTGATCCCTGTTTGTAAGCAGGCTACTTGGGTATTCATCCACCAAATAGCGCCCTGGGGCCCAGTAGGAAACCTGATTCATTGCTAACTTCTCTCTTCTTAGTGAGCACATCTTTGTATGTTCTGTCTCCTGAACGTGGCATAACTCTCTGTATTCCCACTGTTATTGTTTTATTTCACCTAACTGTCTATACATAGTGTGCTAGCTAAGCTTCTTTTTCTTTAGCTTGACCCTATGAAACTTAATACATTCATCATTCGAATTATTCTTCTAACATATAGTTTCATATTAATTTTTCAAAAATATATCCATCATCTTTATGGAGTTTTAAAGTTATGACTCTTAAAATGGATTTCACAAGGTGACTTTCAACTAGATATAGAACAACCAAGAGCTAAGAACAAACAAGACATTCATGAAGAGGGGTGAGGTAGGAAGACCTGTGCTATGGCAAGAATTATTCTAAAGCCATAATTAAGACAGCGCATTGTCTCAGGGTTAGATAATCCAAAGCATGGTGTACCACAGAAAATCCAGGAGCTGCCTTCCATGATGGAATTGTGGTCTTTAACACAGATGGCTTGTTTTGTAGATATAATGTGGAAACCAGAAACCATTCAGTAAGTAGGAAGAATTTAAGGATGGGAACAAATGCAGATTATTGAAAATCTGAAAGAGTGACGATTTGGGACATGGAGGTGTCATTTAGCTTTATGACTCCTTGGCACCATCTACCAGAGTCTACTGGGAGGTTCCACTCCTGCCGAGGTGGACTCCACAGTATCCTAAACTGTTGTTCCCTCAAAACTGTGAGTAGTGTGGGAAGGTGGGATTTCTTTCTGGTTCCTGCAAAATGACAACTACTCAAGTCTGTTTCTGTGCTTTTGTGGTTGGGGTGATTGTTTCTGTCTCCCTCCTCTCTTCCACATTTGCATCAGAGCACGTCTCTGACCTCAGTCAACCTTATCTTAAACCTTGATGGCGAAGACATTCAGAAAACTCAACCCCTGGAAACCAACTCTCATGACACAGAGGATAACAAAGAAAGGAAACCTATGTGTATCAAAGACCATAGAAAACTTGTAGATGCCACAGCTCAGCAAACAGTGCTGGAAGAGCTGAATACCCATTAAAAACTAGAATTGGATTCCTGCCTAACACAGAGTAAATTTAAACACAGGGAGAGGGACATTTAGTAAAAGAAACCCTTCACAAATAAAATATAGGAGATTATATTTGCAGGGTTTTTTTTTTTTTTTTTTTTTTTGGTAGAGCAAGTTTTATTAAACAAGAGACAGCTTTTAGTAAGAAAAGAAATAATTAGCTATATTAAATTTAATAACCTCTGTTTATTAAAAACACAATGAAATTTAAAAAGTAAAATGAAAGACAAAAGTAAAATAGAAGAACATATTTTATATATATATATATATATATATATATATATATATATATATATATATTATTGACTAGCATTTAATATCCAGGATGTATAGTCTTACCTAAGTCAATGAAAAACCCCTTATACAAAATCATAAAAATTGGTAAATTACATGTATGTATATGGCCACTAAACATGAAAAAGCCTTTAATCTTTTTAGAAATCAAGAAAATAAAATTGCTCAAGTTGAAATATCTTATTGATAATATTGGTTAATAGAAGTAAAAATTGTTATCCTTCACTTCCCCCTTTTTCCCCACTATATTGTATATTTTATCTCCAAAACAGATTCTGAATCGGTTTTCTTTTTTAAAAATTTAACTTCTTTGGTCTTAATTCTAAAGTATTAGAGACAATGTAAGCTAATAGGAGTTATCGCTGCTGACGCATTACATGACAAGTGAGAGCCGCCTGCAGGTACTGTGCTGGCCCGGGCCATAGAAGTCTCTGCACATTCCTCCGGCATGCAACTGGTGATCCCTGGCCACAACCAGTCACAGTCCTTGGAAGCATGCTGGGAATTCTTGAATAATCGTCATGGAAGGATATGCAGTGAAACCTTGGTTTGTACGCATAATTTGTCCTGGAACCATGCTTGTAATCCAAACCAATGTATAGAAAAGTAAATTACTCCAGAAGGAATAATGGAAGTATAGCTGACTCCTTCCACAACTCCCTAAAGTTCATATAGAAATAATTATGGTGTTATAATATAATATACAATAATAAAGAAAACACACAATATAAAGAAAAATAAATACATCAACCTACACTTACCTTTGAAAACCTTCATAGAAGTGTGCAGAAGACTGAAAGGAAGGTTACTGTGTACGATGACCTTCACTATCACTAATGGAATTACTGCTGCTGTTGGCTCAATGGGATTTTTTTTTAACAAGAAACTTCTTCAAAGATACTTGCTTACCTCCTTTAGAAGTTCTTGAAAAAAAAAAAAAAAAAAGAAGTTCTTGCAAATGTGACATTCCAATGTCATTAAGCATATTCATCAATTGCTCAGCTTCAGGGTTATGGGGGTGGTGATATTTTACTGAATTTTGTAGTTTCCCACATTTTACAAATCTCTATAATCTCATTTAAGGGAGGAGTTCCTGCATCTGTTTCTCTTTCTTTGCAGATGAGATCTCCATAAACCCTTGCTGAGAGAAAAATCACCCACAATCCTGTAGCAAGCGAGAGAGAGAGAGAGAGAGAGAGAGAGAGAGAGAGAGAGAGAGAGAACTGGCTTAGTTTGATCACATGACGTTCATCATCACATACTACTCATATTGTAAGACACCACTTGTTTATAAAGTTAAAACTCATTAGAAGTGCTTGCTTGATTTGCAGAATGCTCCCGAAGCATGTTACTTCCAATCCAAGGTTTTATAGTATTAAAATGTGGCTTTGGGAAGTAACTTGATATTTCTCTTAGAAATCTGAACCTGGAAACACTCTACAACTCAGTGATCCTAGAGAAATATTCTATGTCCTCTGGTGTCATAACAGCCAATGTGTAATAGTTACGAACTGGAATTCTTTGTTATTTTATTTTAGTTTTGTGCAGGGTCTCGCTATGCAGCTCAGGCTCACGGTGATCCTCTTGACTTCTGTCTTCCTGGTGCTGGGATTATAGTAGTGCACCATCACACCCAGGCTTTTTAAAAAAAAGAGATAAAAAGTATTTTTTAAAAAAACATGAGAAATGATATAGAATTTCATTAAACAAAATGATAGGAATTTAATGATGGTTGTTATAATGCATGTTGTTCTCTTCAGATTAATTGCACAGATTACCAGATATTAACATGTAAAATTGGTCAAAAAATTAAAAAGAAGAAAACAGTTTAAGTATTCACTACTTGTTTCAGGAAAATAACCGTATAAATTGTATTACGCTTACACAATGAGGTATTATACACCAGTAAAAATGAATAATCGATAGCTGCACAGAGAAATATATAAACATAAAAAAAATCTAGAATCATTTAAGTTCTAAGAGACATAAATAATATAAGATCACAAATAATTGTCAAACACAAAAATTAAGAATTATGTTTTATACATAAACATCCTTAGTATAGCTATTTTTAAAACGTAAAGTAAATATATACACAAACTTTACATCATGCTTCTCTGGTTTGGGGGAGAGTGGGAAAGTGAGAGCAAATAGGAGTAGAATGCGTAGATGGAGATGTGTTGTTTATGATTTTTTAGTACTATTGTAAATTCATAGAGATGTAATATACTATTATGCTTTACAACACAATCATGTAATAAATGTTTTTGTATATGCCAGACATAATATTGAAATATATGAAAAATTACCGTGTTCTACATTGTTCAATTTAAGAGTAAGAGCTAGTATTTTGCCTAAAAATCTCTTTCACTTCTTGTGTTCAATAAATAAAATTGTAAGATTGAAGATCTGTTTCCTAGCCAGCATCTATCAATATCATACAGGTGGCCACACAGCTTACTAAAATTAATTTTCATTCAGTGCCAGAATGCCTTACTGTTTGTCAAAACAACGAACAGTGTACTGAAAGCAAGTAAATGCTCTGGCTTACTTACCTGGAGGAAATGTAAGGCACAGGACCATCACCTGGGGGCTTTATGTGCTAACATTCAGCCGAGGAAGTCCACCTGTGAAAATGACAAAGTGGAATCAAGATCAGTCACTGTGCATTTGGGATTTCTTTTGAAATCTTAGTACACTGCACTGTTGGAGGCAGGAAGACACAAAAGCCGATGAAACAAAAGAGAAAACCATTCATCCTCTCTATTTCTCCATTTCCCCCCATGCTATTTTGTAGCTGATTTCTACCTTCTTTCTACACCAGGTCTCTCCTCTTGGTGTCTCTGGTGTTTCTGCCTGTCTGACCTCATCTCCTGTCACATCTGTGACCTCCATCTGCCGATGTCCTCCTCCTAAGCTGAACTCCACTTCCTGCGGACCCCTGTGTAGGTCACGCTGTTCCATGCCTCTGTGCTTTGGCTCAGGCTCTTCGCTCTCCCTGGAAATCCCAACCTGGGACCTCTTCCCCTCAGCGACCTCTGACTAGCACGTCTTTCCTGACTCTTTGGTCTGAGTCCACCTCTTATTCCCTCATGCATAACACCCAGCTGATAGTTACCACATTCCCAGAAAAGTTAATTTCACTGTCTTCTTTATTGAACTTTTAAATTCTTTGGCCTGATGTATAATACTGTATCTTTTAAAAAAAATGTACAGTGCTACTCTGTGCTTATACCTGTGTTTTAGGAAACCTCAGTAACCTTAATTGAATCAACAAGTACTAGGAAAGCATCACTTGTGGCCTAGGTTCCTTCACTGTCTGAGCACTCTCCCACATCCCAGTCTTGTGAGAACTCTTCTCTGGGACAGGCTTCATGGGCTGGCAGACTCCTCTTGCTCTGGTCAAGTTGACTCTGAGTCACCCCACAGGTTCCTTCTGGTTTGTTTGTTTCTTTTGTGGTACCGAGGACCAAATTTATGACCTTGCCCTTGCCAAGCAGGCACTTAGGCCACTGAGCTATCTCCCCAGCCCTCCACAGGTTCCTCTGACTCTGTGCAGTGAACGGATTTCCTCTGCATCTTATCTAGCACAATTGCCATTGTGCACTCACTTTGATTTGTATTGTTCTTAGAATAATTTTGCTTTTTTCACCAGACTGACTCTAAGTTCCAGGGCCCAAAGGACTAGGTCTGCTTGTGTCTATTACTTTTGTATTATATGGCATAAGGCACACTTCCAAGATGCATTTGATGCCCACTGACTGAGCACAGCTCGAATTAGAACAGGAGCATGTCTAATGGTAGGGGATGCCCCTCTCACTGAATTATTACCAGATACCTGTGTAAGAGGAAGCAGCCCTGTTGAGAGACGTCCATGGGCAGGAGACATGAGAAGGATGCTTACTGTACCACTCTTCCTTCCTTGCCCATGGACTCACCCAGAGTCTAAAAGGTTGCAGGCAGAAGGCAATGAAGTTATTTTCATGAGGGCAACTAAAATATACTAGATATACTGCATCATGTGCTGGGTGCCAAAATCATGGAAGCTGAGGATGTAGAGGACATTTTCTGTCCCTGCTGAGTCCACTGTGGTGTTTTGTAGCAAGGTGGATGAATGGTACAAGATAGAATCTGGAGCTCCCATGGTCTGGGTCCATTATTCTCTCTGTGACATCAGTCTTAGTGCTCGCAGCTAGGCACTGCACCCAGATGGCTTTTGGTGCGTGGCCATTCACAGTAAAGGCAACCTACAGACTGTATTACATGCACATAGGATCTGATGCAGTGGAATTAGAGGATTTAAAAATTTTTATGTGGACTCCATATGTTGCTGGGGCTTGGGAAAATCAGGAAATGCCATTGTAGATCTGTTTGTTTCCAGCTAAGAACTTGTTTCTGAATTGTTGAAGTTTTATACTTGATATGGTCTCCTGTCTTGATCTTTAATGATGTGTTTACTGTCCACTTTGCACAGTTCATAATTTGACTTTTAAAAGGGGCTTTTCAGTTGGACCATCTGGAGGTAGTAGAAATTATTAATGCCAATTGTTCCTCTTCCCTATCCCTTATTGTGTTCATCTCAGTTTTCAGCTTTTGGTGATGCACAAGACCATTATTAATATTTCATGTGACATGGGGTGGCCTGTAGGTCTTCGTTAAGTAAGTTTATATTGGCAAATGGATATATTAAATCTGGGGGAGCAAAGGCATCTATTACTGCAACGTTTCTACCTGAATTGGGCTGTGTTTTTTGGATATTTTTCTACATCAAGGAAAATTTTATTCTTAAATCTTTAATTCCCTCATATGCACACTTCAGTGTGATCAGCACTGATGTCTACTTCTTACAAATGGAGGGAGGGGCCCCTTTCAGGATGCACCTGAAACAGTGGGAAAGCAACACACACTCTGCACAAGGGAACTGGCCTTTGGTGCTGGTCCTTCCACGGAGTTCCTCCGTCTCAGGTCTTCCCTTCTTAGAATAAAGGTGAAACACATAACATAAACAAAAAGTGAGGACAAGTATGATAAAGTAGTGAGGAGTTAGCGCAAGTGTTCAATAACCCAGCAACAGCAAAACCTGCCCCGGACTTCTAGAGAAGGATGATACATATCAAGTGGAGGGAGAGGCTGATAACGTCATTCATAACTGGAGAATTTCTTCAGGGTGAAGTGGTCCAGGGGATTCTCTTTTCCCTCAGGCATCTTATCTTCTTACAACTTGTGTGTGCAGAAAAAAATCTTGCTCAATTTAATTTTTCATAATTTTTTCTCTCGCTGTCCATCACTGACCTGATTTTCTCCTTTGACATTCCTTTAATAGAACCCTTCCTGCTTGCTGAACTTCCAGCTCTGATGTAGACAGCACGCTGCTCACACCCTTAGTCTCTGCAGTTAGGTAGTTTGGATAATGTCCGTTCTAGTTTGGTCTTCATGAGCTCCTGGGATCACCTCTTTAGTTCGATCACTCTGACAAGTCTCCCCTTACCTGCTTTCAGCAAATGCTCTTCAACCATCAGAGGGCTCTCACCTTTCAGCCTAGCAGTCCAGCCCCAGCCTTGGCTTCAGGTATTGCTTTTAGTTAAGATCGATATTCACAGGATTCAAGGAGGGTTCTACTACCATGAATGAGAATAAGAATGCTTCCCTGTTGTAGTCCAGTCACTTACTCCACCACATAGCAGCTGGCAAGCCACTTCCTAGATTAGGGGATTTATTCACTATGTGATTTATTCCCCCTCCCTCTTGTATTTAGGACAGGGTCTGCAGGGCCAACCCGGTCTACAGGGTCTCACTCTGTAGATTGGGTAGTGATTCTCCTGTGTTCAGCCTCCCAAGTGCTGGGATTACAGGCATGCGCACTGTGCGCCCAGTCTCAATCACTGTCTCAGCGCACCCCTGGGGCAGGGCAGGCATGGTATGCAGGGGATTAAACTCTGGCCACTGCGCTCTGCCTAAGCAGTGCTTCAGTCCATCACTATGTAATCTAAATACAAGCTAATTTTTAGTAAGTTGTACGTCTTAATCATGTGCTAAAAGGAGGGTTACTGTTCCTGTTACAAGGCTTAAAAAGTAATGGTGTCAGCTTATTGTTCTGGGACTATTAGTTTATTATAGGCTCATCCTTAGATACGAAGACAGGAACAGGTCTCACAGTGGGTTCCAGTTCAATTATTTTAAGTTCCTCTCTGGCAGGAGAAGATTTATTGGTACTTTTCTTCCTTTATCAATTTGGTATTCATTTTTTTTATTCCTCTAGCTATTACCTGCTACTTTTCAACAGACAGGGATATACTATAAATTCTGTTTTGCAGCCAGCCTGATCTTTCATATTGATATAATTTCAATTCCCATAATTTTCTGTGTACTTTATCATAATAGTTCACTGAATAGGGTTCCTACATTGATTTGTCAAATTCTTGATTGTCAGGTTTTTAAGTACTACTGTGTTTTCACATCTATGTTCAGGTGTACAATTTTCTAAGTGGGAATTATTCAAAGGACAAGATGCAGGAGCCCTTGGTGCTCTTTGTTAATTGCTGTCAGGAGGTATGACAAACACCAAAACTGAGAACCAAGGAAATTGTCCGGGCTAGAAACGATCAGGGACAATTGACACCAATAAGTTACAGCTTGTAAGAGTAAAGCTCTGAACAAATGAGGAGTGTGGGACGAAATTTCCATGCCACAGTTCCTTGAGTACTACACTTAATGAGTTTCGAAGGAGTCAAGTATGAAGGTAGAACTGTGTGGTAGTTTGCTTGTTTGTGTCACTTATAGTTACTGTCCCTGGGCTTGAATGCCTCATCTTCACAGGATATGCTGGACGATATCATCCCAGCTAGCCCAGCATTGTGGTGCTCCTTGTCTGGAGACATCTTCTGGTGAATAGCATAGCTACTGCCACCCACTGCGGGATTCTTTCCCTCTCTCGGTCAACCTCCGCAGGATGGAAGCCTTTAATGACTGGATATATTCCAGAGAGCCTCAAATTCTGACCTATCTCACAGGGCCCAGGAAGGGAATCCAATTTTCTAAGGATTACTCAGACAGTTTCCAATTCTTGATACATGGGATATAACAAAACACCTTGGTCAATAAATAGGAGACAAACCAATTGTATTAGTTTCCTAGGGCTGGAAAAATAAAGTGCAAAATTATGTGGCTTACACTGACAGAGATTTATTCTCTCCCAGGTCCACAGTTTGGAAGTCCAGTGTCTCAGATGCAGTGGTCACAGGAACTGGTTCCTTTTGGAGGCTTGGAGGAAGAGTGCTGTGTATCACTCTCCTGCATTCGGCGGTCACCGGTAAAGTGGGGTCCGTTGGGTTGGAGAGTCGTCGCTCCTGTCTCTACCTCCATCTTCACATTGGGCTCTCCTCTATGTCCGTGACTGAAGTTTCTTCCCCTTCAGAGGATACCAGTGAAATTGTGTTTATCTACAGTGACCTCCTCTTCATGCAGCTATATCTGCAAAGACACTCTTTCCAAATTAGTTTACACTCCAGGTTCAATTGGACATGGATTCTGGGGAGGAACTATCCAACCCAGTACACAAACCAAACAACAGAATTTTGTTTGGCTTCTCTTCAGAGGCAGGCTGGGAAAAATTAGAGGATTTTATTGCCTCTAATTTTTTGCATTTACTTCTTACATGAGAGAGAAATACACTGCATGAAGTCACAAGGAAGCCCTGAAGACAATTTTTTACTTTACTTTTTTTTTCTTTCCTTTGTGTAGAAGTCTGAATCAGATGTTATGGGGCAGTTACTATAATGGATGGCACAGGGTGGGGCCAGGTTTTCTGCTGCCTGTCCAGGTATGCTTAGTACGTGCCTTTTGACATTCTGCTCACTGCCCTCTAGTCACAAGACGAGAGGTCGCTGCCCTCTCATCCCTTGAATTTGGTACTACACTGGAGCAAAGGACTGACTACTCCTCGTGACACACTGATCAAAACCAGAGTCACCCCCCACACAAGTCTCTCATAGTGTTTCCCACTGCAGATCTTGTCAGAGCCAACTTACGGACCAGGAAGTTTGGAAATGTTTTTTCTTTTTTTTTTTCTTTCTTTCTTTCTTTCTTTCTTTCTTTCTTTCTTTCTTTCTTTCTTTCTTTCTTTCTTTCTCTCTCTCTCTCTCTCTTTCTTTTTTTTAACAAAACCTTATCTTTACATTATTATTTTGCTCTTCATTATTTTTAAAAGCAGGAAAAATTGCTAAATCAGAACCAATTAGGTTTTATTAATACAAAAAGAGAGAAGCAGATATTGCCAAAATAAACCAATATTGTGAATCAAATCTCCCAAACTTTATCAGAGCCAAGACTTTCAGGGCCCAGTGAGTAGTCTGGGTTGTGTCAGTAGGCAGAAGCTATCCGTGTCTCAGTGTAGACACAGGCACACAACAGCATAGTCCCAGAGCTTGGCTCTTCTGATCTTGGCCAGAAATGCTTATGCTGCTGCTCTCAAACAGAAGCTTATTTGCAGTGTCACAAACCCCTCTGATACAACACCATCTTGGTGAAGCTCATTGTTTTATTTATTTATTATTTTCATCAGTACATGTCTGCAGTCCATAATGTTGACACTCCCTGTGGAGGATTGGTACTTATACATAATAAACTTTAATTCCTTTTTCACCTTCCCTCCCACTTCTGCCTTCCCCCTCCATCCCTTAATGTCCTTTCCATTTGACTAAGATCTATCTTTCCACTTCCTATTGTTTATCTCTTATTTGCTCTTCATTAATAATGTGAGCTTCTCATATGAGAGAAGTCACATGACATTTAAGCTTGTATGTCTGATCCGCTTAACACTATGGCCTCATGATGTGTCGATTTCCCCCAAAATGACGCCACTTTATCTTTCTTTTTTTTTTTTTAATAGCCAACAACATTGATTTTATTTGCATTTATTTTATAATTAATTTATTCCCGTGCCATAAGTTTTTGTTTCTTCAGTTTCTTCTGGGATATCTTTTTCTTCTGTGCAACCTCCTCCTCTGGCTTAGGAAAAATTTGTTCCTTTTCAGTAAGGATCATCTCCATATGGCAGGGGAGCTCACGTATGGGTTAATCCGACCACGAGCTCTGTAAGTACAGCAGTGCATCTCGGGTGCTTTGTTCACCTGGATATGTTCAATAACCAGAGAATCTACACCTAAACCCTTAAGTTCAACATTACTCTCTGCATTTTTAAGCATGTGCAGCAAAAATTCAGCACTCTTTTTGGGCCACCGACCCTGTGTCCAGCCCCACTGTTTGACCTGGGCACACCTACCATCTCCACCACTGTAATGTCAGAATGGCACACACTGCTTCTTTAATGTGACATCCTTCAGATACTTGGTGGCCTTTCGGATATGCATACCCTTGATGGCCTGGGCAGTTTCACGTGTATTCTTAAAATGAACGCGAAGATTTGAGCCTCTTGATTTGCATGATTTTGTGGGGTTTTCTGGATCGAGAGAGTAGCAAACCATTATCACAGGACACCACAGGCCGCTCACAGGAAGAGCGCCACTTTATCTTTCATGAAGACAGAGGAGTACTCCATTGTGTGAATACATTGTCTTTACCCATTCATCTATTGATGGACGAACAGACTGTTCCCAAGACTTATGTATTTATAAATTGTGCTGCTGTAAACATGGGTGTGCATGGATCACTGTGCTATACTGTCTTTAACTCCTTTGGGGAAGACAAAGAGGGTAACTGGGTCAAGTGGAATTTCTAGTCCTAGGTTCTTAGAAACCTCCATAATTACTTCCATGGTTGTTGTTCTTATTCACATCCACATCAACAATGGAGGGGGCTTCCTATTTCTCCTCCAGCCTTGTCGACTCATGTTTTGCTAATGTATTACCAAATCAGGTCACGTAGAGCTGAATCTCTAGCTGCATTGTATCTTAAGCTATATGTTATGATTTACTTAGCTCTCTCTCCTATTGGGCACTTGGATTTTTATATACTTTTTATCAATTGCCTTCACATCATTTTCTAAGTAGGTAACTTCACAAATGAAGTCTGCTAGTCATGCAGGACTAGGCTTCTACATGGTTGAGATGTTAAAAGGGTTTTGTTTGATTAAGCCTGAAACCTGGGCAAGTTCCATCGAATTTTTACATTTTATTTTAAGGAGAAAAAATACAGAATTTCAAAAAAGATAATAGGAGACTAACAGTGGTTAGTACATTGCATATCATCTGAAAAGTAGTTGCTCAGATGATAGGACATACACATGCATAATAGAAAAAACAATACAAACACAAATCATTTTCTCAATGAACTAAAAGAAGTCACTGGCACCACTATCTTATCTATCATATATAGACATCTATATTTGGTAAATATAGATGTGTATATACATATTTCTTTTCTTTTTTCTTTTCTCCTTTCTTTCATCCCAGTTGTTCTTTCCTTTTGCGCAGTTTCTTTCCCTTTCACAAAATCTCTCATCGATTTTGGCTCTTATTTACTGTGTCAGTTTCCTACACGAGGGAGACTGTCTGCTGCTGTAATGATATGCTATTTTGCCTGCACAAGAATGCCAGTGACAAAATATGAACTGATAGACAAAATGTTAGGAAAGGCGAGAGAATATTCAGTAGGTTTTCTTTTCGTCTTTTTTCTTGTCGTTTTTGATCTTCGTCGGCTTGGCTTTGTGCGGAGTTCCTGTTTCCTGTTATTGTTATTTTATCTCCTCTTGAAATTAGCTCAGAATTCATAGTGGGCAATGAATCCTTTAAAATGAATTTTTAAAAGCTACTTTTAGCTGCCTACTGCTCTCTGTCTCTCCTTTTTCTTTTCATTCTGACACTACTATTTGACTCCACCCTAAAGTCCAGCAGAGGCTCCGAGATTCTATATTTTTTCCCCCTTTGTTCTGGGGGATGTCCGCGAGGGACTTCTAAGGCAGAGAGAAGGCCAGCCTTCCACCTCCTCTCAGCCTGTACGCGGCATATTAATGCTAGCTCCCCGGGCACTTGTAATTGCAGATATGGACTGTTTATGCCAGTGATGAAAGTGAGCGAACATCTGCAGCTGCCAGGCGAAAGATAATACAGGAATGAGAATGTCAAAGTGGATTTCTCAGGACTGAAATTAGCTTCGCTTGTTGCTCTTCTTTCTCTCTCCCTTTTCATTCAGTCATTCTACCCCGGGGTTCCCAGAGTCTTTCTTAAGACTTTCATCTATTTTCCTGTACAGAGGCAAAAAGTACCGAGCTGGCTGCTCTGATAGGCCAGGTGTCTCTCAAAAAGAGGGGAGAGTAGAAGGGTGCTAGGGTGCAGAGGCGGGGAGGCAGAGGCAGAGAAAGCAGCAGGTGCTGAGGGGAGAATTCTACCATGTATCGTGGCTTCTCATTACAAGCCCTGATTAGGCTATTTTGGAGTTTCTAATTCAGTTCAGGGTTCCAGTTCTTAGTGTGCTAATGTGCACACTGCCAGGCTAATGATGCTCTACTCCTCTCACATTTCAATGTTAGATAGTTCCACCTGCCTGTGGGGATTAAAATGATGATGCCTTCTGCACACAGGGAGTCGGTTTCCATTCTCCTTCTCTGCACGGCTGGAGCCCAGCTCATTTGTGCATCCCTGGCTTGCTGGTCTTTTAGCTCTGCCTTTCCATTTCTCTTCCTCCCTTATCTTCCTGGAATGCAAGTGGCCATTTGGGCTTCTCTTTTCCTTTCTGCCCACAGCTGAGATATATCCCCCTGATGTGTCCCTGATGACAGACATGGGTGTCACTCCAAGAGTGAGAACAAATGTCTTCCATGAGCTGCCCTTTGCCCATGTCTGCCCTGGCTCTGAGCAGGTGCACGCTGTTTTGATAAGATATGATGGGGGTGGCTTCAGAGGCCCATGCGTTGGCGCCTCCAGTATGTGTCCTCCTCCGTGACCTGACCCTTCATCAGCACCAGTTGTCATCCATTTCTGGATGTTCAGAAGGCTAGTGGAGTCAGAATGCAGTTGAGTAAATCTTAGGGGAGGAAAAGATACATACCAACCCTTTGGAGACCTGCCTGTTTTAGTCTTCAGTAAAGGGTAGCTGATCTAGGGACCAAATAAGTGTAAAATACTGAGTCCCATGCTTGTTACTTGTTATGAGATTCTAGGAATCATAAATTATCCTAGGCAGGGTGAAAGTAGACGATGAACGGGATCCAAACCCTGACTTTCACAGCTTAGAGTTTGTCAGAATAAGATGCCTTTACTATGACCCTGTAAATTGAACAAATACAGCATTTCTACAATATCTTGGACTTGGGTGGGCTGAGAAATGATAACATGTTCATTCTGACTGGAACAGAACACAAGAAGCTACTAAGAGTGGTAAAATGTGAAGGTCACAAGCAATGTGTGTATTTATAAAGGACACATGTGAGAAAGGGAATTCTATGTGGAAAGTCAAGAACAAGAGGCTGTCACTGTGGATGTATGAATGTGTTTTGTCTGCTTAGGGCTTGGGGTGCCATAACAAAATGCCTCAGATTGGGTGATGCAAACATGGACATTTAGTTTTTCATACCTCCAAAGGCTTCAAAACCCAAGACTAGGAGGTTAGTATGGTTGGGTTCAATGAGATATCTCTACCTTGTTTATAAAAATCATCTCTCTGAGAAAGAGATAGGGAGGGAGAGAGGAGAGAGAGAGAGAGAGAGAGAGAGAGAGAGAGAATAAACTTTAAGGACATTAATCTTGAGGATTAATTTTGAATATTTATTACATGACACATTCTATAGCAGATAAAGACTTCAACATACAAATTTGATAGGAACACAGTTGCTCTAAAGCAGCATGGTTCACAAATATTAATTTACTGATTTAAAAAAATATAACTTCCTAGTATCTCACGAAAAATAAGCCATCACACCATTCAACGCACACCACAGCACTACTGCGTGTGCATCTCCATCCTTGCATCCTCTTGCTTGGTCCCTCTGTGGGAAGCATCACTTTTTCAATGTTCTTACAGCCGTACTACAGCAACTCAGCAGCATCCTCTTCCTTTTTCTCTCTGGTCCACTTCATTCTTTGAGCCTCAGTTGCTTCATTTGCCAGTGGAGAGAGTGGTGCTAGTGGCTGAAGAGGCATTTACATTTTCCTCATCTCCACCTTCTTTCTTTCTTTCTCTTTCTTCCTTACTCTGTCGCTCCTTCACTCTCTGTTTTATTTTTCTTTTTCCGAAATAGCACACATAGCACTGAATATAACACAATAGGCTTTGTGATCACGCTGCTAACTTCTACTTCTTCTTCTTTTTCTTCTTCTTCTTCTTCTTCTTCTTCTTCTTCTTCTTATCTTTTTGAGACAGGGTCTTGCAATGCAGTTCAAGCTGGCCTTGAGCTCACTTTTGTAGCCCAGGCTGCTTTCAAACTCACACTGATCCTCCTGCCTCAGCCTATGCTAACTTCTTATGCCTGAGAACACAAATGTCACCAACAGATGAGCACGCAGGAGGGCTGCACAGCCAGTGCCGCATGTTTCTCACCAGCCTTCGTCCATGTGCAAGTGTTTTCAAAGTCATGTCCTTCACTGTCCACAATTTCTAGGTTTCCCTCTTGTTTATGCTGGGCCTTGGGCAGAACTATAATCTATTCCACAAGAGGCTGGCTTTTTCTGTACATTTTGTATTTGTAGATCTGAGGGTCTCCTTGCTCACTGTGATTTATCCATTGGAAATGCAAAAATGATAAACCTCTTGCCTATTCAATATCAGATGGCAAATATGTGGCGATGAATATGAAGTGTGAGTAGGAAATTATAGTCTTTGTGAGATAAATGATACATATACAACATTATTTTATTTATTTATTTATTTATTACTTTTTTGAGACAGGGTCTCACTAGCAGTTGAGGCTGGCCTTGAGCTCACTCTTGTAGCCCAGGCTGATCTCAAACTTGCACCAATCCTCCTGCCTCAACCTCCCAAGTGCTGGAATTACAGGCGTGCGCCACCACGCCTGGCTACAGGGCATTATTTTAAAGAAACAATTACTTTGTACCTGCTATTGGTGCCACCAAAGTTAAAGCTCTCAGTGGCCCCTGCCATTCTTCTGTAACCTCACAGTTCTTACCTCCTATACACATATAAGAGATAGGTAGTTTCTTACATATGAAACTTTCCTTAAGTGTCGTTTGTATGAACATGGATTTAGGCATCCTACCAAGAAAAGTTAACAATGTTGATTATTGCATTTCCAAAAATAAATATTATTAGTTTGACATCAATGTCATTTTGGCCTTATTGAGCTTACTTCCAGGATGCTTTGCAAGATTCCAATGGATCTTTCTTATTGATTTTGGTAAACCAAGCAGCAGAGCAAACCCCACGGGGGAGTCCATGACTGCACATCAGTTAGGAGTATTTCTGTTCCAACAGCGGCTATCTGTTTTCTGTTGTTTCCAGGAGAAGGCAGCTGGAGGAGGCCTCTGGTCCAGCCCCTTCTCCCTGGAGAGGTGTAATTCTAAATAGCGTTGGATTTTATTGCCATCAATTGCTGAGAACTTGTGATTAGCCAGAAGCTGTCAGTCACCTGCCCCCAAGTCTTCTCACTTCGGATCACTTCTCATAGCCTGAGGTTATTACGCCCTGGCTACTCATTACAGACCATAAAGCTCTTTCCTGCTTGCCTCACTGTATAGCCATCATGGCTCCTTCATGGGGCAGCTACTAGGCAAGAATAGCTGACTGGGAGCCAGAATAGGAGCATCAGCATCTGGTCGTCCCAGCGAAATGTTCCTGCCTGGCAGAGCAACGTGCTCTGTTGTAACAGTCTAGTATCATTTAGTTTATTTAGCAATCACACACACACACACACACACACACACACACACACACAGAGACACACACACACACACACACATGCACACTCCATCAGGGGATGAAAACAATTTTAGTTTAACACAATAGAAACTGCATGAATGTCAACGACTGTTGTAAGAGGTGAACAGGATCACCAAATGGCTAATATTTAGTGTTTGCTTATACAGTCACTGTTTTCTTAAATAATAATAATAGCAATAAAAGTGGTGTCATTTGCTGTTCATTTACTGTATGTCAGATCTGTTTTGAAGGAGTTAAAATGTATTAGCTTATTTAAAGATATGCTAAATCAAATAGGAAGAGTACCAGTAGAGGCATATGCTGCATCCACTGAAATTCAGATAACTGCCAATACTGTGTCATTATGGAATCTAGATCTGTTCTGTTACTTGAGATTAATTATTTTTTCTCCATTTTCACAGGAACTAGAGGTAGATGGACAAAAACAGATGCTCTGAGATGAGAACACAGCAGGTGGCCGGGGAGGGACTGGCTGATCTTTATCTTTTGATATTCTTCATCCTGTTGTAAACAGAGATGCGCTGCCTCCCCAAGGGCTACTCTCTAGTCTGAAAAGCCAGCAAATGTATAGCTCCAGACAAAGTTACATAAGAAACATAATTTGGAAATGTGTAAAAGCCCCTGTTTTGTTCTGACTTCTCTTTGTGATACTCTAGGGGTGTTTTGCACATGTGGACCTTGTAGAAAGTGGAAAGTTGTGAGAGCCACTCCAAGCAGGGATAAGGAGTAGACAATCCTTCCCCAGGGCTCCAAGGACATCAGCCTGTGTTTCCCTGTTTCTCACTCACTAGTGCGCTGCTACCCTGCAGCAATGTGATGGTTCCTGATCACAATTCAGGCAGAGGCTGGGAGGGCAGGGGCACAGAAGTTGCATGTGGCATTAGTTAACTTATGCTAATATCTGCACTGTGTGGGGCATATTTGTGGAGTTTTGGGAGATTGCTGTCATTTTAGAAATTTCAGGTATATGACTTCCAAGTTCTTCTCTCCTAGACTTGTTCTGGATTAGAGTTCTGTGGTTGCTTTTTGCTCCTTTGTTTTGACTTTTTGTTGTTGTTGTTTGTTTGTTTTAGGGAAGGGTCTACAGTATCGGTTCTCAACCTGTGGGTCTCGACCCAGGCGGGAGTCGAACGACCAAAGCACAGGGGTCACCTAAAGCCGTTCTGAATCATAACTGTAGCAAAATTACAGTTTTGAAGTAGCCACAAAATTATTTTTTGGTTTGGGGTCACTGCAACATGAGGAACTGTATTGCAGGGTCATGGCATTAGAAACGTTGAGAACCACTGGTCTGCAGGGTGTTCAGGGTCTCACCACTAGATCAGACCCATAGTGATTCTCCTGTTTACAACCTCCCAATTGCTGGGATTTCAGGCACGCGCCACCACACTCAATCTCAAATGCCCTCTCAGCACAGTCCAGGAGTGGGGTTGGCACAGCTTTGCCATGGATTCTGCTTGATTTTTTTCCTATGTGGCATTATTTTAAACTTCTATTCTTAATTTGTTTTTCATGCATAATGACTATATTCATCATGGGGAGTTTGTACAGGTACATTGTTCAGTTTATTTGTTGTTTTATTTTTACTTGCCCCTCTCTATCTATTGGCCACCTTCCTATTTAAAGAAGTCTATTTTCTATTTGTTTTGAAATAGATCACAATGTTTGTAGACTGGAGTTGTCTACTCAAAGATTGGTAGAACTGCTCTTCCTAACCTGTAGTCTGGTACCTGTCACCTACAGCTGCTGTACGCTACCCCTCCCCACCCTTTGCTATCCTCCTATGGCCACTATTTGACCTCTTTTATGAGGTCAAGTTTTAGCTTTCGAAAATTAGTGAAAGCTTGCAGTACTCTCACTATTTCACTGTGCATGCAGGCCATGCTTTCTTTATTCACTTATCTTTGTAATGCCTTGGTTTAATCTGTATTTTGGAGATTGTCCATGGTGCCAGGAGAAATATGGGAGCACAGCTAGCCTTCACATAAAATGATACTGTTTTCCAGCAGACATTTCTTGAGCCATGGTTGGTATATCTCACTTTGTACTCTAGAAAGATGCTTCTTCATGTACTTAGCAAAGCATGCACCAAAGCGTTCATTGTAGCATTGCTCATAAGTACAGAAACTTCAGAAACCTATGAAAGGCAGAATAGTCCAACTAGCCATTTCTAAACATCCCTTCAAGTTATTAGTGTGAGATGAGTGGAGATACCACATGCTGCTTCTAAATGGGACATTTTGTGCTCAATTTGGCAGCACGTGTACAAAGGTGACTTTTGAAAAATAGATGTGTCTTGTTCGTACTCTTCTGCTGACTGGGTGCAGATAAACACAAGACTACAGAAGTTGGCAGCAACTACCTGGGAAGTGCATGGGCTCCTGAGGAGAAGAAAGCTACTTGCCTGTTTTAGCTGCACTGGGCTGAGATGGAAGACATAAACTCCCTCTGTGGTAGCCTTTGGCATTTTGGGATTTACTTCTCCAATAAGCTGACATTAGACTGATGGAAATGATATACAGCAGTTAAAGATCAGGATGTAGATGATATGTTTTAACTTATATGTCAAAGATATATAAAAGTAGGGATGCATATGATATAATTTAAATTAAATTGTACTTAGATTATTCATATATTTATTTATGTTAAATATACAGAAAAAGTCCTGGGAAGATGAGCACTTAAACTAGTAACAGTTTATACCTCCAAGGAGAGGTGGGATCAAATATTGTGGTAATTGGGTACTTCCATGCTGTATTCCTGGAATTGTTTATGAGAAAAATATTTCTTAAATTACTTGTAAAATTAAAAATTATAAAGAAATTGGATTAGCTCCCAGGATAATTGCTTGGCTTGAATTGTTCCTTTCTGTTTCTGTCTTCATTTATATGAGGAAAATAGATGAAAAAAACCTTCATTTTTCCCTGTTCACCAGATCTTCACAGTCATCAAAGATTATTGGAAATAATTCCTAAATTATAGGAGATTGCATAAAAGTGATATGAGGAATTTATCAAAAATATAAAAATCACATACTTTAAAATGAGAAGAAAAACACTGACCAATAAATTCTGATAGGAATATACTGACTTAGAAAAAGGTTCAGCATATTGATTATAGCACAATGTAATGCTAAAATTATGTTTGGAATACATGTCACTCTTGTCTTTTTGATATGTACTGCTCCTGGTGTAAACTCAGTTACTGTCATTCTCTCAAGAATAGTTCTTGAAAATAAGAGGCTGGGCCAAAAACCATATTCTTGACAGGCTACAGTTTTGTATTTCCTTGAAT
>PVJA010010102.1:0-23395 GCA_004027025.1 Myocastor coypus
GAAGTCTACATAGCAGCTCACCGCGGGCAGAGTTCCAGTGAGTGGCTTCAACATTATCCCATTCTCAGTCTGCCGACTTCAGTTCTCTGACTCTGGCTTGGGACAGGGAGTGAATATCTTTGGTGTCCTTCAGTAAGATCCAAACCTATTCAAGATCCTTACCCCAGGCTGGGGCCAGAATTTCTTCTTCATGAGCCTGTGCTTTCCTAGTGTTCTCTCTCAGATCTAGTCATCTTTCTTTCTTTCTTGTTTTTAGAATTTTATTTTTATCCCTCAGAGTTGCCAATGTCCTACAAGTACTTTACATGTTTTTATGTTAACCCTTCTTTATTCAAATTACTGTGTGGTGTCTTTCTCCTAGGGAGCTTTAGATTGATCATAGGATGAAATAAAATATGCTGGCCATTATGCTCGTTTATAGAAAGCATCACTGAAGTTTTGGTTTTTCAGTTTCTCAGTGTAAAGACATTGCGTGAAAATATAGCTACATTTTAAAATGGTTTTGAAAACTAGAGGGAGCCAGACAGATTTAAATTAGCAAGTTTGTTTATTATAGGGTATGCTGTGTATTATTAGTTCTTCCTGGTTTTTCACTTCTAATATTTGATGTAAATCTTGCTTATATTTTACGATTAATCTACATGTTTGCATCCTTGCCTTAAAACATAATATTCTCCAGTAAATGTTTTAAGTGTTTTCTTTTCCTATTAGCAGAATATATTCACATTCACAAAAGTGTATTCTTGGGATTATATGAATCTATCTATCTTAAAAATGCAAATTATTTTCTACAAAACTTTTAACGACATCACTATTTATTTATTTAAAATATAAAGGGCCAGCCAAATAGCTCAGCAGATTAAAGCATCTGCAAGCAGGTGCAGGGGCCAGGGGTTCAATCTCTGGGCCTGCTGTGCCAGCCCTGCCCATGGGGGTACTCTGAGATGGCAATTGAGACTGGATATGGTGGTGCGCCCCTATAATCCCAGCAGTTTGGGGGCTGAAAACAAGTGGATTACTACGAGTCCAATCTAGTAGTGAGACTCTGAACACCCTGTAGACCCTTCCCTAAAATACACACACACACATACACACACACACACACACACACACACACACACACACACACACACACACACGTATATGATACAGTACAGGGTCTCACTACATAGCTCTAACTTATAGTGATCCTCCTTGTTTCAGCCTCCTGAGCACTGAGATGACAGGTGTGAGCCACCATGCACAAACTCAGTGGCTGGCTTAGTGTGCCTGAAACCAGGGCTGGTGTAGCATGTGGTGCTGGGTTTAAACCGCTGTCCCTGAACTTGACAAAACTTGCCTCAGCAGGCTTTAGACCACTGAGCTCTCTCGCTGGCCTGAGTCTCACTTTCTCATCTGCTTTTCAATTTATGTGCTTAATCTTATTGACTATCTTTTCACTATTTTCTTTGAGCACGTTCGCCTGACTTTTCCTTCTTAGGCTAGTCTCAGTTTGAAATTTATTTTCAGCTATTCGATAGCTTCTTGACCAGGAGCTAGTCTTAGAAAAATTCATGCACAGTCTGTGATTCACAGGCTAGAGGTGATCTCTCCTCTGGAGCTGGCACTTGATGGTAGAGTGCCAGCTGGAGGACACAGGATGGGTGTTCTGCAGTGGTAAGCAGAGACACCCAAAGGACAACCAAGATTTGGAGGCACACTGATTTATATTGACTGCATTGAGAAGAATGACTTACAGACTATCCAGCCCTGATCTCTGGTGGTCTAGGGATTATATGAGATAAGCAAGCTGGAAATACAGAGGCAGAAGGGCTTGTCAGTTGGGGACTGGTTTGCACAATGTGCATCACAGCGATCAGCCATGTCTAAGAGTCTAGAAGCAACTGGAACTAGACCTCGGACTAAGAAACAGAAGTATACTGGATGGGATGGGATGGGATGGGGCATTTTCTGTTACAGGTCAAAAGTCTATTTCTTACAATGGTTTCATAATAAGGCTCAAAAAATTTTAAAAACTCATAGGACTTGAAAAAACAATTGAGTTATACAACTATTCTTATATGTCTTAACAAGCTCAAAAGAGTGTTTTAAATACTTTTATAAATTTCATATTTTTATATATTTAGTACAGGGTCTTCAGGATCTCACTTTGTAGATCAGACTCATAGTGATCCTCCTGTTTGGAGACTCCCAAGTGCTGGGAGTCCACTTTCATTCACCACCTCAGCTTGCCTGGAGGCGGGGCCAGAATGCCACACTAAGGATCAAACCATGGCTGCTGGAGGGTTCTGTTTTGTTTTGTTTTTTTGGTTTTTTGTCTGGTTTTGAACTCATACTGATCCTCCTGCCTCAGCCTCCCAAGTGCTGGGATTATAGGCATGCACCACCACACCCAGCTTGGAGGGTTTTAAATTCTTTTTTTTTTTTTTTTTTTTTTTTTTGCGGAGCTGGGGTTTGAACTCACAACCTTGCACTTGCCAGGCAGGCACTTGTGCCACGGAACTATCTCCCCAGCCCCTTTAAATTCTTAAGGCATGTATTTTTCTCTGTTTCTCTGCCGTGTCTTTCTCTCTGTTTCTTGTCTCTGTCTCTCTTTCTCTTTCGGTCTCTGTCTCTATCAGATACCAACCCATGTTCGCAAGTATACGCTCCAAATAAATACTAATTGTATACTCACAGATATGCTGCTGGGACAAGTGCCTAGGATCATAAGTGCTCCCTGATCTTTGCTTGTGATAGTTCACTTTTGAAGCCAAGACAGTGGCTGCAGTGTTCAGCCTCTGAGAACACTGAAGAGATACGTTGGTGAAAGGCAAGAGAAGGCAGGAAATCGCTCTTCTGTCTTACTGTTTGTTATCCCTGGCTGCACGTTAAGGTCACTCAGGGAGCTTTTAAAAATTAATGTCTGGACCCAATTCCAGACAAATTATTTTAGATTCTCTGGTGCAAAGTTTGAGTACTTTCAGTGTCTAACTTAAAAACTCATGTAGGTGCTTCCAATATGCAGCCAGGGATAAGGATCACTGCTCTACTGTTCTACTAATTTTAACTCTACTACCTCCTAGACCAGTTTTATCTTAGACCAGGCTTATGATGCCAGCAAATGTACTTTTTAAACTTATTATGTTGACTTGTATTTAGCAAATTTCCCCACTGCATTCTTGTTTGCTGATAGTTGGCCAGCTACTATTTATTGATCATGTCCTATGAGATGCTGTTTTGAACTTTGAGGAAGAAAAGGTGATCGAATTAAAGTCTCTGCCTTGATGAGCAATGGGAAAAAGGCAACATTAAAGAAATAACTCCACTTGCCGGGCGTGGTGGCTCAAGCCTGTAATCCTAGCACTCGGGAGGCTGAGGCAGGAGGATCGGTGCGAGTTCGAGACCAGCCTGGGCTACAAAAGTGAGTTCAAGGCCAGCCTCAACTGCATAGTGAGACCCTGTCTCAAAAATACAAAAAAAAAAAAAAAAAAAGAAATAACTCCACAAATACTGTGCAGATGGCAACTGATGCTGTAAAGAAAAATAAAACAAGTAAGGTAAATAGAACATGATTAAACAATGCTAGATAGAATTTCATGGCTATTGTCTTTCACAAGATAACATTCACCAAGAATCTCTGTCTCTCTCTGTCTCTCTGTCTCTCACTGTCTCTCTCTCTCTTTTCAGAACTGGGGATCAAACTCAGGACCTTGCACTTGCCAGGCAGGCACTTATGCCCCTGAGCTATCACCCCATGCCAACATTCACTAAGAATCTTGGTAAGGTCCTTTTCAATGTCAAGATTATGAGAAATATACTCAGGCACATCAAAGTAGCAAATTTAAAGGTCCTGAGGTCCTAAGTTAATTTTAAGTACTGTTTAGTGACAGATATTTATATGGTATAGTCAAGAAAAATCTAGGCGCTATTCAAAATAATTTTGAAAATTCACTTTTTTAAAAAAAATAACATCATGGTTGTATACTTAACATTATCTAAATCTATGTATCTTATGTGAAACATATCATTCCTCACTTCAGTATATAGAAAGTTCCTTTATGTCCTTTTGATCACATGTTATACCTTATTGAATTCAGATGCTATACCTTATAGGCTACCAGTGATGTAAATCTTACCACTTTGCATTGATTTTATCTGTCTGATAGCTTTATTGAAATGTCAAAATGCAGCTTTTGAATCAAATGCTGGTCTCCCCAGTTCATATGTAGAAGCCTGTTATGGTTTAGTTCTAAAATACTCCAAAAGACCTCATGTATTTAGAGATAGAGATTGTTGAAATGTGGGTGGATCATGGGGGCAATGTGGCTGATTTGCTATTAGAACATATGGCCTGGCCTGCTTGGATGTGAGTCTGAAACCTGAAAGTTCTGAAACCTTTAGCCAAAATATACCATCCATGCTGTAAATTATAGGTGTCAGGTATTTGTATCAGAGACAAGGAAAGTGACTGAGAGAAACCTCCAATGTGACTGTGTGGAGATCAGGTTTTGGAGGAGATAATGAAGGCAAGATGAAGTCGTGAGGATGAGGTCCTGACCCAGTAAGAAAAGTGTCCTTATAAAATGAGAGAGAAACACCAGCCAGACATGCGCATATCCAGAAAAGGCCGTGTGAAAACAGGGAAAGACATTGACTCTACAAGCCAATGAGGGACTGCAGGTGAAAGCAAACCTGCTTCCCCTTTAATCTTGAAACCCCAGTCTCCCGAGTGGATGTAAAATAGACTTCTGTTATGAAAGCCACCAATGTACAATTCAGTTATGTCAGTTATAGCCGGCTGATCTATGTAGTATGTGTATAACTTATGCTCTTGGTGTTTTTCAAAAAACATATTTATCTTTTTAATATGTGATATTATGAATGGAACTACTTGGAATATTTCATGCAAACTGCAGCCATACCTGTTATATACCTAGGAGTAGAATTCTGTGATTTGTAGTAAACTTTTACTTTCCTTAGTAAATAACTGCTAAATTTATTTATACTATGGCTGTATTAAATTATATTTCAGCTGGCAGTATAGATAGGCACAGTCCATCCAGTTGCTCCACTTCTTATTCAACCAGTGGTCAGTGTCTCAATTTTGGCACTCATGATGAGTTTGAAGCGAACAGTTCTAGATTTTTGGAAAGCTTATGGAATTTATTCCTAGATTATTTGCATGGTGCCATTTTGGCCTCATAATACTTCAATGACTTTAAGAAAAAATGACATTCTTTCTGATTTGAATTTTTGGCAGCATGGAGTGGAATGAAACTGTAGCTTAACTGCAATGACAGAATTTCCAAACGTTCAAGAATGGGTGAATATTTATGGCTGTACTTAACTTTTTTAGGAGTTTATTTTTCTAATCGGCAAAAGATTGATTAAACACATATTTTTGAAAATTTGTTATTACTTATGACATATAATATATATGTATATATGTATGCATATGGCTAATACTTACTGAATAGTTTTTATATGTATCTTACTTCCTGCTCAAAACACCTCTGAATTATGGTGTCTTCATTTTTTATGATTATTAGGGTTCTCTAGAAAAATAGAACCAGTAATGTGTGTGTGTGCATGCGTATTTATATGGGGTACATTGTGGGTGCTTCAAGAGATAGGCTCATATGGTCTCTTGGTTTGTGAGTGGGGGCCTCCAAGTCTGAACCTTCAGGCTAGAGACCCAGAGAAGAGTTGGATTTTGTAGTGTCTACTGCAGTGTTGGCTCGGAGACATAATCTTTTTCTCTTCTTACTCTTTTTCTCTTAATAGCCTTTTTCTCCTGAGGCCTTTCAATAGCTGGAGCAAGCCCATCCATACCATGGTGCTAATATTAATTTTCTTTACTGGCAGTCTATTTGTTTAAATTTTAATCACATTCAAAATTTCTTCACAGGATAACTTAAATGGTATTTAAGCAGACATCTGGACATCATAACCAAGTTGATATATGAAATTAATTATCACAGATGGTGAAACTGATATACTAGGAGGTAGCATGATTAAAGTCATTTAGGGTAGTAAGTGGTACAATAGGCCTATGAAACTATCTACTTCCATATATTTAGTATGTGTCACTTTATCATTTTACTATGTAGAAAATGATTTCACTGTGGGAAGCAAATTATTTGATTGCAAAAGTTAGGCCCAAAAGGACTGAGTAGAGGCTGAGGGAGAAAATCTGTTATGTGTAGACCATTGTGCCAAAAAAAAAATTTAGGAGAAGTTTGTTGTTGTTTTTGTTCTTTCACAAAGACAGGTGGGAAGAGAAAAAACGAGTGAGAGGAGGAGTGGAAGCAAGGAGGGATAAAATAAGAGCATGCTGAAGATCAGAGCGTTGCACACACCCAACTACATGGGTCCCGCTTTGTGCAGCGTGGCGTGTTGAGGGCTAGATAATATGCAAAGGAAAGTGATTTTATTAATAGTGATTACATAATGGAGTACACTGACCAGATTTATCCACCCATGTGAAATAGCTAAAAAATTTCAGGATAATATGTGAAGCAGCTGTTTCCAGATATTATTGGCAACCTCCCTGAGTTGCAGAAATTGAGCTGGTAGTCCCAGAAGACAAGGGCTCTCACTTACAATTCACATGACAGAGTACAGTGTTTCAGAGGGAAACTGGATAAAAAAGAGCAAATGTGTGTACACTTTACACATCTGAAGTCTTTCTGGAGTCTTCAGCTACACACCAAATACATGTGAGAAATTGCTCCAAGTTAGAGAAAGAACCAGCTGCAAGGCACACAGAGTATATAGTTTCTGTAGCTAAACAGGGCCAGGAATAATCTGTGATACAACTAGTCAAGGTCTAAGCTTTTGAAATTCAAGGTAAAGTATAGAACACCAGAATGGGATTGTGTCAGTAGTGAAGACAAATTCACCTTATGCTAATGCTTCCTCTCTCTTAACCTAATAACACTTAAAAACAAGCCTAGAAAGGACAAACTTTATGTAGACTGTAACTGTGTCCTAGAAAAATAGCTTTGGAATATTTATTTATAGGAGCATAAAAATTCCAAACGCAAGAAAATAAAATTCAAATATTAGAAGATGTGAAAAGAAGCTGGAAATATATAACTCTTAGTGTCCTCATAATGAAAAATCAGTCATGGAAACAATCAGAAAAAATCCAGATTGTAATATAAACAAATATATTGAACTTGTTTTACTTCACACCCGATATGTTTAAGGGATAGAAAAGAGATTATTTTTGTGGTTCAGATCTAAAAAGTGCCCCCAATTCTCCTTGCTCAGAAGTAGAGCTTTGGAAAGGCGATTGGGCCATGGGGTGTTCTCATCAGGTATGTAACGATTGTGGGTTGAGGTGTGACGAGGGGGTCCCTGTGGGAGTGAACTCCCAGGGTCCGCCTCCCTGGCTGGCTGCCCTGTTTTGTGGCTGTCAGGCAATCAGCTGGTGTCTGCTAGTTCCTCTGTTCCCCGTTTAGCCTCAGCCCCACATGGACTGAAATGAGAAACCCAAAAAACCTCTGCTTTCCTTTAAGTTGTGGCCTGAAGTGTTGTGTTGAGCGATGGAAGGGGGAGGGTAATACAATTATGTAATGTAGAGACAAAATTTATCTGCAGTAAAAAGGCACTGGGAGTAATTCATGTGAATGTCGCTGAAGGTAAGATGAGTGAATCTGGAGATGAAACAATGCAAACTATCCAAAATGAAATAAATTAGAGAGATTGAAGGACATACTGCGCTACCCATGTTACTTTAAGCGCTGTGTGTGTACTAACTCTCTTAATCTTAAAGACTGAAAATTGTGCTATTATTCTTATCCTACACAGAGAACTTGGTTAGTTCGTTTTGCAGTATAAGAAGGCAGCTAACGCAGGTCTTTCCAGAATTCTATAATCCTGCGTCCTGCTGAAGGTAGTGTCGCAGCCTGGGAAGATTTAGTCATACAACAGAAAGTAAACTTCTTTACACTGCATTGGGATTTTGAAGTTACTGGTTAATTCTTTAGTTCAGTGTGGCTGAAGATTGGGTGTTTAAGGAAGAGCAGCTCTGCCCACTGCATTCCTCAGTATCATGCTGCAACCCATAAGTTCTAATGATGGCAGTGCAGATTTGTTCTAAGTGTTTTTACACCAATAGATTTTTCTTTGATTTTTACTGGTTCTTATGAATATTAAAGTCTTTGTCCTATTGGTTCTTAAATGTGAAGTTATAATAAAATGAATGAAAGAACAGTAGCAATGGGTAACACTTAACAAGCCATGTGCCACTACTGCTCCATTAGACATCCTTCATTTTTGGAAGACCAAAGCCTGGACTAAATGTTGTGTGTGCACCATGGTGGATGGCCTGGTGTATACGTGCATGCTTTCTCCAGGGTGTATGCCTAAAGTGCAACTGTTTAGAATATGGTATGAACATACTTATTTTAACTTATTTGGTAAAAGGTCTCACTATGCCCCTTGTCTTGTAGTGGTTCTCCTGCCTCAGCCTCCCCAGCACTGGATTTATAGGCATGTGCCACCATGCCTGTTTTGGCAGCTGTTTCAGTGTCCAGGACTGGCATGGCATGTGGTACAGGGGACAGAACCGGCGTCCTTGCACTTGCTGGGGAGGCACTTAGACCCTTGAGCCATCTCTCCTGCCCAGTATCAACATTTTTAATTTTGTTAGGCAGTGCCAATTTGTCTCTCAGTGTTGTTTGGTCAGTGTAAACTGCTTTGCTGATATCGTTCCTATTGATTCACATTCTCTACAAAGCTTGGCATTTATATTCTCTTCCATTCTTTCCCCATCAATGGTTGTGAAATGCCTTCTTACAGGTGTTGGGTGCTCCATACCCTACCTCACAGTTGAATTCCCAGGTCCTTGAGAAATTGTACCAAAATTCAGTTGTGGATCACTGGGAATATTCATTTAACAAATGAAAAACATGTAGTGAAAAACACTTTTAATAGAAATAGGGATGATAAGAGAAATTGGAGAGACATAATGTGACTGTTTCTCCATGAGGAATGTAAACCTTTACAAACTAAAATAGAAAATCTTACCTTGTCAGTTAGAAGACTCAGTGAATAAATTAATTTAAAACATCATGTTCTCATGTTCCCTTTGTTTTGATGCCTCAAATTTTTAGTCCAGCAGTTAGGCATAGTCTTCTCACCATCTTACTTGCTGATGACTGATTCTTTCTTCTTCTTTCTTTTTATTATTTTATTTTATTATTTTTTTCTTGTTTCAGATCTTTTGTTTATTTATTTATTTATTTATTTATTTTTATGGCCGGCTCAGCCCACCCTGAGGGCAGGGCTGGCACAGCATGTGGTGCCAGGGATCGAACCGCGGTCCCTGCAGCCGCCCAAGCTTTCCCAAGCAGGCGCTTTAGACCACTGAGCCATCCCGCCGGGCCCCGATTCTTTCTGCACAGCAGGAAAAAAAGCATGTTGTCTTGCTTTCATATTTTAAAATGGGGCAAGAAGAAATATGTAAATTGTGTGTATGTGTACACACACATGTAGGTTTGTGTGTGTGTGTGTGTGTGTGTGTGTGTGTTTGGCTTTTAGTCATACCTGTCATTGTCACTGAATGTCTCTGTGACTAAGACCGCATGCTGAGATAAATGAGTCATTTGCAAGAAGCCTGTCCTGCTGGTGAGTCTCCCAGTATTTTCAGGAGAAGGTGTAAGCAGTGTTAATGCGTGCTTCCGTGGAGGAGCTGTTCCACCCGGAAAAGATGAGTGCTCTTGGAAGCCGAGTGAAACCATTAAAAGAAACAAAAACTGATGCCATGCTAAACTGGCCTAGTCGTTACATCCTGCAAAGCAGAGTTTTATAATTATCATTGGATTAATAAATGCCTGCATAGCCGAAAGTTTTATTTACTTAATGTATTTAAAGTGGCTCTGTGATTTACGCCATACTCAATGAACAAATGTGCAGAAGTTCACTTTAATTTGAGCATGACCTGCCTGGCTCTCTGGCATTGCACTGTGTCATTGAGATTATCATTTTCATACAGATATATCTATTTTCTTAGTATGGAAATAATGGTTTAAGAGCTTTTCTGTTAATGTCCTTTATAATACTAAAGAGGATTTTTTTAAAAAAAATTTTTATTTTATTTATTTATTTTTTTCTTGTTTCAGAACCTTTGCTTGTTTAGTCACTAATTTTTATGGCCGGGACAGCCCGCCCCAAGGGCAGGGCTGGCGCAGCATGTGGTGCCGGAGATCGAACCGCGGTCCCTGAAGCTGCCCAAGCTTTCCCAAGCAGGCGCTTTAGACCACTGAGCCATCCCACTGGGCCCGTAAAGAGGATTCTTTAAATATATGGTGTTTACTATAATTTTATTGAAAATTATGTTCCTTCCAATATTGAGATAAGTACTGGGCTCCTCTTTAGAATAAAATTTCTGTATGCATAAAATTAATGGGTATTTAGTTTCACTTAAAATATAGTGAAAGTGAGAAAAAGAAATCAACATTGTAAGGCTCATACACACTCCCATCTGTTAATTTGTGAATTAGCAGAATTAACTTATTAGACTGATTAGCATTGGCAAAGTGAACTGAATCTTCAGGGGGTAAGCCGTGGATTGCTGATTCAGCGGAAATAGAAACAGAACAAAGAAAAAGCAAAGAGCATTCATGTTTTCATTTATTAATTTACCTATTTTCTCATAGTTTTGGCCTTTCTGTTAGGAATTTACTGAGTTTACATTCTATGACAGCTCTGTGTTGGTGATGTTACGGGTTTATGTTCCTCCTAAAAACTCACACTGTGGAAATCACAACACAAAATATCTCAGAAAGTAACTTGAATTAGAAATCAGGTGTCGCAGAAATAGTGAAATTAAGAGGAGAACGTACTGGAGTAGGAAGGGCCCTAAATACAAATGGATGAGTTAAATTCAGGTTCAGGACAGTTGTATTAAGGGGATGACTGTACTACCTTAGAGTAGGAGCCTACTCTAACATGACTGGTGTCTTTATAAAGAAGGAAATTTGGGCACAGACTCACATATTGTGAATGCCATGTGAAGACTGTTGTCATAAACCTAGTAACTAATGGAAAGTTGGAAAGACATCTGTAACATACCTTTCTCTAGAGCTGTCAAGGAAGGGCGCTCCCGCCATGCTGCTCTTGGACTTCTGGTCTCCATAACCGGGAGACAAGACAGTTTTATTCTTCCAAGCCATCCAATGTTTGATGCTCTTGTCAGGGCAGTCCTAGCAAGTGGACAACAAGAGGGGCTTTTCATTTAGGGAGATATGAGCAAGTAAACAAAGTGCAGTGTGGGTAACATCTTGACAGCATGGTAAAGAGCAAGTGAGGGCTGGGAAGACAGCTCAGCGGCATAAGTACCTGCCTGGCAAGCACAAGGTTGTGAGTGTGATCCCCAGTACAAAAAGAAAAGCAAAAGTGATATGGGCCTTCGGGGAGAAGTGCGTGTCTGGGAGCTATTTTCACTTCTCTTCAGCAAACCCACGGTCATTATTTGAAATGATATCGGCAGTGATTGGTGTGAGGATAGGTATAATTTTGTTTTTTTTAAAGAAATTAAATAATTAAATTGATTTTATTTTCTACATTTTTTTGAACTTTTCTCTATTAAAACTAAATTTGTGTTCCACCTGTGGCAAGTTTCCTGGCCTTTAAGGAGTAATTTCTCTTATATCCAGGATGTCTTAGCTCATCTACCCTTTGTCCTGTACTTCACCGCTTGTTTGTCTTCCAAGTCCACGTTGCCTTGACGACTTTCATAGGTTCCTAAAAGCCACTTTTCAGTCCACCGCAAAACTGGAGATCAGATTTTGAAAATACAACAAAACTAAAAAGGAATGGATCTAGTGAGGTGACATTGGCATAGGCAGTTGTGGAACAGGGCGGGTCAGCGCTGTGTGCTGCTGCCGCAGAGGGCTGGGACCAGACATGGGGCGGGCGCACAAAGCCTTCCGGCCCTGGTCAGTGACAGTCAACCTGCCACGCTGAGACTGCGTTTCTCTTTCATGTGCATGGCAGGTAACTAAGCATGGATTCCTCTTAGGTCACTGGAAACTTTGGGACTATGGTCAGCTGTTGTGCATAGGTAAAGCTTCCACACAGGATAAAACTTTTCATCCATGCTGAGATGGGAGAGAGAAAGCAATAATTCCACTTACTTGATAAATTATAACATTAAATCATTTAAGAATAAGAACTTAATTGGAGAATTAAAATATGAATAATCACCCTAAGCAGTTTATTTCAGCCTCTCACCTTAAAGGTATGTTCAGGTATATAAGATTATATTTTTCAATTTTTCAGTGTCGAGCAAAATTTCTCTAATTGGGTGGTGGAGATAGCTCAGGGGTACAAATGCCTGCCTGGAAAGGTCCTGAGTTTGATCCTACCTTCCACACACAGAAAAAAATTCTCGGGTTCTAATTCAACATTACCATGGTGGAGTAAAGTGCTCATAAGGCAGTATCTCATATTTCTAGATTCAACAGACTTAAAGTACAACTAAGGTATGTATGTATGTGTATGTGTGTGTGTGTGTGTGTGTAACTTCTTGACTAAATAATATAATTTTTGATAATTATGATTTTTCTCAATTATTATGGATGGCAGACAATAATTTTTATAAATAAAAATTTAATTCATCAGGTTTTCCATATTATTCCATAGTGTTATAATTAATTTTCACAGAAAGAAACATTTTTTCCTTCATACTCCAATTTTATGGAATATATATATATATATATATATATATATATATATATATATATATTTACTTGCAGAACAGGGATTGAACTCAGGCACTTGCGCTTGCCAGACAAATGCTTATTCTACTTAGCTATCTCCCAGCCCAATCCTATGGATTCTATATAGTGAGATTGACAAATCCAACTGTTGGAAGCAAATTAAGGGACAGGTGTGGTGGCATGAGCCTGTAATCCCAGCACTCAAGAAGGTGAAGTAGGATCCTTGTGAGTTCAAGACTATCCTGGGATACAAAGTGAATTCAAAGCCACCTTGGCCAGCCTGACCTACATAATGAAGCCCTGTCTCAAAAAGCGAAACAAAAAAAAAAAAAAAAAAAAAAGAAAATAAAAATGAAACAGATTAGAAAACAATACTGTTAATTTATTGGTAAAGTAAAAAATAAATGACAATGGTAGCAAATTGTCTAATCGCAGTGAGATTGCATTATTTCCTGATAATAGGCTGTACAAAGAATGGTATTATTTAATCCGTAACACCGAATTGGTTGAAACTTATTAAAATTGTTTCCATTAATATTTTAAAAGGTCAGTGATGTAAGAGTAGAGCAGGTTGGTGAGTACAAGTGCTGCATAGTATTGGTAGTCTGCAAGTATGAACTGGTTAATATGTTCTTCACGTTGGAGTAACCAGTGAGAGAAAGGAAGATCATATTCTCAGAGTTTAAAATTCTCTCTCTCCCTCTCCCTCCCTCCTTCCCTCCCTCCCCTCCTTCCCTCCCTCCTTCACTCTTCCCCCCTCTCTTTATATATATATATATATTCAAATTATAGATGAAGTTTGAGGTGAAAAGAAAGCCAACAACAAAGAGGGGGTGGGGTGAGTGAATTCGTGTGTTTTTCTGGTAAGTTTGTTTCTAAGAGCTTCTCTGAAACCCTAATACCCTGAAGTATCTTTGAGTAAATGTATTGACAAAGTTATGGAAACGTCCATGAGGATGTCTGGCAGACTTCCCAGGCAGAGCTGAGAATTATTTGGCATGGTCAAATATAGGAGGACTCTGGGAAGAGACAAGGGAGGAGGAAAAAGAAATAGGGGAAGATGGAGGGTGTGTGTGTCATCTTGCAGGAAGACAGGAAGATGTTGGGAGGATTTCAGTTGATCTCCAGAATGAGGTAGTTATACATGAAAGCATCGTTTTTCAGCTGTGAGGAAGTGACAGGCAGCAATAGAGGAACTTACACACAGAAACTAGATTCAACTCACATCTGACTCTGCACAGAACCTCAGCACCTGTAAGCCTTGCCTCTCACCTGGCATTTTCCAAGCCTGGTCCTACATCACTCTGTGGCCATTTCAAACTTCATACTTCGTTAGAGTCCATCCAAAATTTGTTCTTGACTTATCCTGATCATGCATTGTTTACCACATTGGGTCAACATCTAAGCTCTGTTTTCTTTTGACCACTTCCACTGGAAAGAACTGGTCCATCCTATAGTTTCAGGTTTTGAATCTATGTTCCAAATACATTTTGACTTGTTCTAATAAATTTTTGACTCTTTGTTGTCAAAATTAATCTTTACAGAAGAGAGTTTTCTGGAAAAAATTCTACTCTCCTGACTAAACTCTCTTTCTGGCTTCCTCTTTTTCCCCAACAAAAAGAGTGAAGTCTTTAATTTTTTTTTTTAAAATAGGTACACACAAGAAATAAGCAAAGCACAGATACCCCATTTGCAAGGTCCTAATAGCTCAATGAATGTAGACATTCTATGCAATTACTATTAACCAAGACAAAAATTTTACATTATTTGCAGGGTTCTGCTTTACCCTGCCCCTGCCTGTTCACCTACGTCTCAAGACTTACAGCCCATAATTATTTTCTCTTTTTATTCAGCTTGTAACTACTGCAATTATCTTTTCATTAGTTAAATATAGTAGGATAGTTTCTTTTTTACTCATTTCGATGAGGAAAGAAAGATAAGGTAGCGATGAAACAGTTTCAAATCAGGTTAGTAGGATAGTTATGATAATTAATACATTGCATGCTGTTGTCTTAGTAGCATTTATTCAGAAGAAGAGATGCATAATATTTTGTATTTTGTCTAAACAATATTAATATGAGCTTTTCTTCTCAATGAACTAAGAGAAAGTAACTGTATATCCTAGCTTCCTTGTGCATATGTATATTATATTGTTTATATGTGTGTGTGTTTCATAATAGAATGGTCTTTTAAAGAGTTCTCCAAATACTGCTTCTCTAACTGCGGTGGAGCACCCATCTCTGACAAAACAAAGGAAAAGGGGGATAGGTTGGGAGCCAGGAAGCTAGGAAATCAAGCATATATCTGTCGGTGGAACTTGGCCCAGTGTCTAAAGCAGACAAGCTACCTCACTCTTGAGATGAACACCCTATCTGGTTGAGGTTAGCTATCAGTAGTTAGGCAGCCTAGTGTCAAGTGTAAATGAAAGCCCATTCTGCTAGTATATTTTCTGATTTAAGGCTATTCCACCTTATTATGATGTAACTAATTGCACCTGACTTCTCTGTTTCCTTTTTAAAGTGTTTTTTTTTTCAAATATTTTATTTATTTGTTTATTTGGTACAGGGTCTTGTTATCAGCTAGGATTTGTGGTAATCTTGCCTCATCCACCCCAGGGCTGGGATTACAGGCATGCACCATCACGCCCAGTTTCAGTGGCTGGCATAGTGTGCCTGGGTTCCAGGGCCCATGGGGCATGTGATGCAGGCATTGAACTTGGGTCCTTGTGGTTGCCAGACAGATGCTTAGACCACTGAGCTACTCCCCCAGCCACTCCTTGTTTCTAACACTTCTTTATTGTCTAGTTTTCAATTCTGGAACCAGGAGAATCCACCAACCTGGGCTGCTTTTGCGTGTTTTCTTCATAACAGGTAGATTGATTCTTCCAGACTTCAAGCTCCATAGAGACGGAGGCTGTGTTTCTCTAGCTGTCACAGAACCAGTTCTTCTTTTTGACTTTACTGCTAACGATTGAACTCAGGGTCGCAGGTGTGGTGGACAAACATTCTGCCACTCAGCTACATCTTATATCTCTGACATCCCAAGAGTTTAAAAAAAAGCGTCACTACTTTACTCACACTGGTCTCAAAATTGTAACCTTCCATCCTTATCCTCTCCTGTGGCTGGGATTACAGATGTACACCATGGTACCAGGCTTAACCCTAACTTTTATGGAGGTTACAGTGTAACATACTGAAAACTCAAAATAACAGAGTAGATTGTATGAAATCATGAACTTATAATAATAATTTCCATGCAATATATTTTCCTCCTTGTTATTAGTTTTCTGGAGGAGGAATGGAAGGGTATAATTTTATTCCTTGTTTTTTTCAAAATTGGTCTTTGTTACTGCAATTCTTATTATATTATTAAAATTTCTGTATGCTTCCTATCCTCTTCTGCCACCTCCAATATAATTTCTCTGATTTATTTTACTTCGTCATATTTATTACAATATGTCATATACATATTCATACACAGAGTTGAAATATGTGTGTGTGCATATGTGTGTGTGCATGCCTTTATGTGTACATGTACATGTGTGCTTTCCTGCCATTCTTGCACACTTTCAGTGTTTACACCACCATTTACTCCCTTGATGATATAAAATTGCATTTTGAAGGTATTTCAAAAATGTCAGTGTAATAAAGCTATTGCTTACAAATATCTCTTTAATAAATGAGTACTTTTCAGAGATTGGAGATTCCTCTTTACACACATAGCTCTCCTGTGACCTCCCATGCAGGATTGAGAAGGGTCAGTTGAATGGATGGCAGGATGTTCATGGGAATATATTAAGAAGCAAACTGTAGGTGCTCCTGTCCACTAAAGGTGAGACTGTGGTATCTGCCCAGAAGCAGGTGAGGTACTTCTAAATAAGAACAGAGAAACCACCTGCTAGAGCAGTCCTTATGCAGAGAATCAGTTCTTCAGGCTTGAGTAGCAGTTAATGAGCCAGATCCACATTGTTTTATATTTTTAATATAATTCTTTAAACTTTAATTTTAAATTACACAGAATCTAAAAGGTTTAACTCATAGAAGTAGAAGGTACAAGATTTTATGACTTCTTAAAGGTGTTTTAAGTAATCAGCCAGCCATTTATGCATTTATTTATTCTTATGGCTGGCTCAGCCTACCCTGAGGGCAGGGTTGGCGCAGCATGTGGTGCTGGGAATCGAACCACGGTCCTTGCAGCCGCCTGCAGGGGCTTTAGACCACTGAGCCATCCTGCCGGGCCAATGCCAGCCATTTATGGTGAGAATTATCTCTAACTTTTCCTAAGCAGCCTACTATTGATTGATATGTTTAAATATTTCACTGTTACTGAAGGTTTTATAATATTATATCTAACTTCTTAACAGTAATGTCCTTTTTTTCTTTCTTTTTGTATCTTAGGAAAGGGTCTACAGGGTGTTGAGGGTCTCACTACTAGATCGGACTCTAGTGATCTGCCTGTTTACAGCCACCTAAGAGCTGGGCTTACAGGTGCGCACCACCATGTCCAGTCTCAACTGACCTCTCAGTGTACCTCTGCAGATGGGGTTGGCACAGCTGTAATGCCTTTTTGGAGGTAGGTACATTTCAGTGAAAGAAAATTGCACTTCATGAAGTACTGATCAATAAATGTATGCTAATTGTATGACATTCTTCTGGGAAAATAGGGACTTTAATGAACATTGGGTATCTAAAAACATGAAAGATTCAAAACAAACACTAATGTTTTCTACCTGTGTTATTGCCTCAAATATGTACATTTGTACCTGACTGGTAAGAATAGCTGTTCAGAAAATACTACCAAGGTCACTTAGAAAGCAATTCAGGCAGGGAAGGTTGAGGGTAAAATGTCGTAATCATTTCAAGGAGGTAGACCTTGATGATTTCAGTGGCTTCCATAATTTATGTTATGATTGTTCTTCACTGCAAGTAGAAAATAATAAAACCAGAAAAGTTTCATTTTATTACCATGTCTCTCATTATTTCAGCAAAAAATCTAGGCCAAATCTAAATTTAAGGCTTTGCGTAAGTGATTCTAACTTGTTCCACAGTAAATCTGTGACCTCTACATTTTACAGCCTAAAGATATGGAATGCAGGCCCTTCAAGCTCTAATAAAGAAGGTATGTCTCTCTGAAAACTCAGAGATGCAGCCTGTTTAGTGTAGAAGATTTTAGACGAGAGTTTACCATGGCTCCTGCTTGCTTTTTTGTACTCATTGACTTTTTTTTAAACACCAGAAATACTTTCAAGCTTCTGCCAAAAAAATGAATCTCTCTAGAGGATGACAAAGCGGTTTTGAGAAGCAAAATAACATCGTGGGCCAGGGAAACATTTTCTAAATTAGATTCGTGTGCATTTAGTCTCTAACACTTCGGCTAATTGGACTGTTTATTTTTGTGCTTCCAAGTAACTTTCTTAAATTCAAAATAACACTAAATATCTGGTAATCTGAACAACTAATTTGAAGATAACAATATGCAATATGACAATTTTTTGGGGGGGGGAGGGCCCACAGGATGTACATGGTCTCACTACTAGATCAGATTCATAGTGATCCACATGTTTATAGCCTCCCAAAAACTGGGATGACAGGCACATGCCACCATGCCCAGTCTCAATTGCCATCTCAGTGTGCCCTGGGGGCAGGGCTGGCAAGGGAGGCTTGAGGATGGTACCCCTGGCCCTTGTGCCTGCTTGCAGGTGCCTTAATCTGCTTAGCTACTTAGAAGGCCCTTGCAATGTGACAATTGCTTCATTTCTATCATTTTGTTTAGTGAAACTCTTATCATTTGTAATTTTTATTTACCATTTGTATTCTTTTTACAGAGTAAAATAATAGTAGAAAGGATAATATCATGATATTGTCTTTGGAGACAAGTTCTTAGAAAATGCATACCAGTCTGCATGTACAACTAACAACTCCTGCTCAGTCAAAACTTTGACTTTTCCAAAAACATTTACATTCCTCACTTGCTGGTCTTCTGTTCTTTCTTTAAGGACCAATAATTTGATCTTCATCATTACACATAACTCCAAAACCATTATCACTATCACCTTTTTTATTGTATATCCATATAATAAATTTATCCATTGCTTAAATTTCATATGATAAGAACGAAAGTAAACATTCTGTTTTTCATACTTCCTTTGACTATCTATTAACTCTTAACAGCAAGATTGATGCGTGGTGTGGATAAAAGTGACACTAATCAGGGAAGAAGAGAGAGAGAAAGAAAGAGAGGAAGAAAGAGAAGAGAAGAGAAGAGAAGAGAAGTTACTTCACTGGCACCAGCACACTAGAAACTCTAGAATCTCTCTAGAGTATAGTATTTGTAGATGTTTTAGAAGATGTTCATCACAGAGAATGATTTAAATCTGGAATAAATCTATTCTCTTCGTTTGACCAGGAAGTTGATCATATAACTATTCAATGCCATCATTTCTATACTTAAGTTTTTATCTTGTACATTTAATTTGTGGTTTTAACCATTACATTTTTTTGTCTTATAAAAGGAGATGTAAGATTAACATACTTATAAGACGCAAATCTAGCTAAATAAACCTTCAGATATATGCCTGAAGACTTGAATCTTTTCACTACTGCTGCATCATATTGTTGTAGGCAGCTGAATTAGATGGAAGGCAGTCAGGGCCAGGCCTTCAAGGAGACAAGATGGGAGACAAGGTAATTTTATAGCTTTGCAAGAGACAGACACTCCCAGCTCTGGGCCAGACCTCAAGACAAAAGAAGAAATGAACTTAGCCACTTACTTCCCTAGGAATGTGCATCAGGGATTGATATTCTAAATAGGTATCAATTACCTTATATGAGTCAGCAACCCAACCTCCAAAAGGAAGAGCCCCTGTTCCTTGTTCAGGCCTGCTTGCTATGTGACTCAGTTCCCCACTCAGTATTGTCTTTAATCAATTTTATCCGAGCAATGGTGCTTGTAACATCACTGGCTCACCATAATTTTATCCCACCTCTTGCCCACCTAAGCGAGTTTCCATGGTTTTCACCTTAGGCCCATTCCACTGCATTATAAAAGTCCCTGGAAGAGACAGCTTCCTGGGGACCACTGACTCAGGAACCCCTCCTGGTCTCTCAGACAGGAGCTTTCTTTCCCCTAATAAATACATTCTGCTCATAACCTTTGTTCCTAAACTTCATTCTTTGGTTTAAGAGAACACAAACTCGTCCCGTGTACTTTTCAGGTTGCAAGTTTCCATTTTTCCTATATCATTTGGAGGTTCCCTGTGTCATTTACAGGTCATCCACCCAACATCAGTTTTGAAATCATTGGCTAGAACCACTGGACAAAAAAGAGAAATAAAAGGAATAAGAATAAGTAAAGAAGAAGTTAAACTATCATCATTTGCAGATCACATGATAATCTACTTGGAAGACCCAAAACACTCCACAAAGAAGCTACTAGAATTAATACACAAATTCAGCAGCACAGCAGGATACAAAGTAATACCCTAAATCAGTAGCATTCCTCTACACAGATAACAAAAGCAGAGAGGGAAACAATATGTTTTACAATAGCACCAAAGAAAATGAAATATTTAGGAATTAATCTAACTAAAGAAGCAAAAGATCTATTCAGTGAAAATTATAGTACTCTGAAAAAAGAGATCCTAGAGGAGTTGAGAAAATGGAAAGATATTCCCTGCTCCTTGATAGGAAGAATCAACATTGTGAAGATGGCTATACTCCCAAAATTATCATACAGATTTAATTCAATCCCAGTCAAAAGTCCATCAACATACCTCAAAGACCTGAAGAAATCATCCTTAAAATTTATTTGGAATCAGAAAAGATCTAGAATAGCAAAGATAATCCTCACAACAAAGGTAAAGCAGGAGGCATTACAATTCCTGACTACAAAGCTACAGAGTTATAATCAGAATGGCACTGACAGAAAAACAAACAAAAAACAATATAGACTTCATGATCAATAGAATCAATTACAAGATTGAGAAGTAAATACAAAGACACTCAGGCATCTTATCTTTGACAAAGGGACCAAACACGTTTACTGGTAGAAACCAAACACATTTACTGGCCCTTTAACAAATGGTCCTGGAATAACTGGCTCTCTACATGCCAAAAATTAAAACCTGACCCAGTTCTATCACCATGCACTAAACTAAAGTCTAAATGGATTAGAGATCTAAATAGTAAAACAGAAATACTAGATCTCCTGGAGGAGAAAGTCGGAGGCAATGCTGAAGATATCAGGTAGAAAAAACACTTCTTGGACAAAAATCAAAATTCAAATATAACACTTTCAAGAAACAACAACTGGGACCTCCTCTTGCTGAGAAGTTTTTGTACCACAAAAGAAGTTATAAGAGTTAAAAGACAACCCACAAATTTTGAAAAATATTAACTAATAAGTATTCAGACAAAGGTCTTGTATCTAGAATTTATAAAAAGCTAAAAAACATTAGAGTCCCCAAATCCAAAGACCCAATTCAGAAATGGGCATGTGAAATGAATACACCATTCTCAGTGGAAGAAATACTCGAAGTTTATAAATACATGAAGAAATACTCTATATCGCTAACCATCTGTGAAATGCAAATTAAAACAACACTTTGATACCATCTCACCCTAGAAAGAATGGTTATAAAGAAATCAACCAACAACAAATGTTGGTGAGGCTGTGGGGGAAAAGGAACCCTTCTCCACTGTGGTGGGAATGTAGACTGATGCAACCATTATGTAAATCAGTGTGGAGACTCCTTCAAAAAATAGAACTCAAAACCTATTCAATCAAGCTATCCCCCTACTCTCAATTTTCCCAAAAGAACTGAAAGCATCATGTCATAGTCATATTTGTACTCGTATGTTTATAGCAGCACAATTTGTGATAGCCAAATCTTGGAAATAACCAAGATACCTATCACCTGAAGAATGTCCTAAAAAGATATGGTGTTCTTATACAGCGGAACATTACTCAGCTGTAAAGAATGATAAACTGATTGCCTTCATATATAAGTGGATGTATCTTGAACACATACTCATAAGTGAAATAAACAAGACCTACATGTGTAAACATCATAGTCTTTCTAATATAAGTACTCAAAACAAAAAATAAAAATGGAAAGGCATAACATAGCTAAACGGAAATGAAGAGCTTAAGGATTAAACAATGAAGAGACAGCAAGCAGAAAAGTTAGGAAACATGGCAGGGGAAAGACCATGCTCTTGTATACACAGGATGAATTAGAAAATGGTCCTAAGAATCTCCAATAGGTTTTTGACAGTGAGGATAGCAATGTGTAATAATAAAACCATGCTTTGAATGCCTGTCGTTTTGGTCTTTTAGAGGTGTGCTGCTTCTTCTGTCACTTCAGTTGTTGCCATACTCTCAGGTAAATGTTTGTTTAAAAAAAAACAAAAAAAGATAATAAATAGAAATAGAGACAAGGAAAATGCCATAGGATTTACCTGGTACAATTTTGTACATGCTCAGTTTTCAAAACTGCTGTGTAAAAATGTGCAACTGGGTTTTTTAAAAAATCACATTCTACAGAGATTTATTAGAATATCAATGATTGACTGAAGGCACCAGATTCGTGTTAAGTCTAAGGCATTTGATATTCAGAAAGACAGTGATGTTAAGCTCAAGTATCTATGTTATGGAGTAATAGTTTCACTAAACTTCTCTTCTGGAGTACTAAGAACTTCAGTTTGCAGACCAAAATCTTAGAGAAAATGAAGGGCTACAAGGACAGCCAATATTTGCCCCTGCCCCTCCAAGCTCAGTGAGGACTCAACACATAAGAGAATCTGCTCATAAGAGAATTTTCTGTTCAAGGAGATTATGAGGGGCTGGGGAGATAGCTCCAAGGCATAAGCGCCTGCTGGGCAAGTGCAAGGTTGTGAGTTTGAACCCCGGTCCTGCAAAAAAAAAAAAAAAAAGGAGATTATGAGACCATAGAGGAAAGGGAATGATGATGTATAGTGTGCCTAAGGAGAGGAGCAAACTGGTCAAGCAATTGCTGTGACTCATCCAGATTGCTGACACTGATAAAAGTTCTACAAAACACTGTACATGGTTTCAAGGTAAATTCTGAGGGGATTTGACTAACCTTGTCAGATACAAAAGTTACATGTTTTGTTATGTAGGTCTTGCTATCACTGGGCCTAACCATCCAGCAGAGAAGTTTATCATGCGACATAAAAAGTAAAGCCAGGTAAGTATATTTAGCTGTAAATGACTCAAGTCAACACCTTCTGACAATGCCAGTTTTGCTAATATCCCATTACTATAATGGACTATTGTACTATACATATATCTTCATTCTCTTAATTCAATGAGAAATGTTTATACTTACAATGTTGTGAATAATTATGTCTGCCTCTTGTACTGTGATCAACTACTATGAAGGCAATAGTATGCGTTGTATTATTGTGCCTGTCCTAATAATGTGCTTTGATTCCATCTCATTGTTATTCCTTATTAAAAATAATAAAATCATAGAAAATCTGTCCTTGAATTTGATACTTAGCAAACGTACCTTTGAAACACGAAAGTAAAATATTTTCCAATTATACTAACTCAAAATATTGTAATATCACCAGATGTAGCATATAGACAATAACAAAGACCATAATCTAGAAGGCAAGGGAAGTTGCTACATGGTCCTGAGTAATGAATAAAGAGCTCTC